>PVKA01004248.1:0-101005 GCA_004027165.1 Ctenomys sociabilis
TTTTTTTTTTTTTTTTTTTTTTTTTTTTTTTTTTTTTTTTTTTTTTTTTTTTTGTCTTTTTGAGACAGGGTCTCACTATGCAGTTCAGGCTGGCCTTAGGCTCACTTTGTAGCCAAGGCTGGTCTTGAACTCACAACAATCCTCCTGCCTCAGCCTCCCGAGTGCTGGGATTACAGGCCTGCGCCACCACGCCCGGCTTACCCAATACATTTAAAAACAAAATTGTAAAATAAATTGGAATTTTTATAAAGTTAACATAGAAGTATGTATTTACCATATATACAGTGTGGGATGATTAAATCTAGCTACTTCACACATTTGTTACTACCCATAGTTGTTTTTGGTGAAAACACTTTACATTTACTCAACGTTTTTCAAGAACGTAACACATTAACTATAGCTACAATGCTGTACGACAGATCTCTTGAATCTTTTCTTCATAACTCCAAGTTTGTTTCCTTTGACCAGTGTCCCTCTAACTGCATGCACACATCCCAGCTCTGCTAACCTCTGCTCTGTTCTCAACTTCTAGGAAATGAATTTGCTTAGAGCCTACATGAATGAAATCATATAGTACTCTGTGCCTGGTTTATTTCACTTAGGACAATGTCCCAGGTTCATCCATTTTGTTATGGATTCTCTCCTCTACAGCTAAATGATACGTATTCTACTTAGAATCATTCTAAAGTCAAATCATTATTTCCAGATGAGTAATTTTAATGAATAATTTCATTATTTAAGAGCTACTATATTTTGCAGCTTTTCTAAGTCATCAACACATTTCTATGACATTGGAAGACACTAGTAATATTTGTTTAAAAGCAGAAAAATATTTCAGAAACTTTACCAAAATTGTCTAAAGATAAGGTACTTGTTGGAAAAGCAGCTCTTGGCAAAATGGAAGAAAGGAGAGGAAGAACTTCTGCTTCAGCATTCCAAGGTATGAAACCAATTCTGAAAATTTAAAACAAAGATGATTTTAGTTTTTAAAAGTGAAACTATAATTCAAAATTACTAATTTGCTAAATTAGGTTAGCAGTCTTAAAATACAATGCTTCAACTGTTTTGCCTAGTAAATAAAAATGTAATGGTTACTCATGACCCAAAGATGGCTAATTCACTACAAAGGGGGGAGAAAAAAACTTTTAAAAACATATTTTTCTTTTAAATTAATGGCAGAGAGATAAACACTAATAGAGATGCTTCTTTTTAAATGGTTTATATTTCATTACCAACTGTTAGCTTTTATTCTTTTGCTATTCTAAAATCAACTTTAAAATATAACATAACACACCTATATTGTGTTATTAAATGACTTTTATCTATCTATAACCATGCAACATGTCTATCCTCCTGAAAACCACCCTAGATTTCTTTTTTTTTTTTACATTTATTTTATTTTATTGAAGAACAAATAGCAATGAGACAGTTTCAAATCATATTAGTAGGACAGATTCAATAATTAACACACTGCACATTGTTTTCGTAGTGGCCTTTTGTTGTACAAGGTGTATACATGATACTCTATCTACAAACACTATTAGAGCAGATGCCTCTATTCAATGAATTAAGAGACTGTAGCTGAACACCTATCTTTTTTTCAAAGCTGAATTATAGTAGTTTCAATAATTAATACTTTTTACATTGTTATCTTCCTAGTGGTTACCATAGCACCCTATATTTCTTAGCAGACTCCTTCCTTTCCACGCAACCCAGGGATTAGCTTTTATCACTACAGTGCATCTCTAAGGCCTTTCAAAGTTTTCAGTGTCTAAATGGACCAGGGAGATGGCTCAGTAGAATAAGTGCTTGCCTGGCAAGCGCAAGGTCCTGAGTTCAATCCCCAATTCCACCAAAAAATAAAAAATAGATTACAAACAAAAAACATTTACGAGGCCAGGGAGATGACTCAGTAGAATAAGCGCTTCCCTGGCAAGCAAAAGGGCCCAGTTCCGCATACACACAAAAAAAACCCACACAAATGAACCAGTTATGGCACCTCCTTCTGCATTTAAACTGAAACTACTTATCAAGCTCCTTTTAAATATTCAACAATGTTAAATTTAGGTTTCCTAAAACAATTTTTTTTTGGTAGTACCAGGGACTGAACTCGGGATGGACCTTGTGCTTATCAGGCAGGTACATATGCCACTGAGCTATCTTCTGGCCCCTAAAACAATTTTTTTTTTTTAATTATTTCACCAAGTAGCAGAAAGATTCTGACATAAGAGAAGCTTAAAATAATGTGCAACTTGTATACACACAAAAATGCATATAACTGCAAGAACAGGTTTCAGAGTATATATTACCTGGACTTCCCAATTTTACTTCTATTTAAGTTCAATTATCCTTTCTTGAAGGTAAAGGTTATATACAGTTATAGTGAATGACAAAAAGTCACAATGTATTATAGGGAATAAATATAAAACCCAGGGACCATGATCTTTACATAGAAGCATGTTTAAAAATGTGGGATGTACTTGGCCCTGCACCAGTAACTTCAGACTTAAAGTCTAAACTAATTACAGAAAGTCAGAATACCAGAGGACGCTTAGGCTCTTAATCAAATACTTAAGAACATTTTACAAAAAAAGGAAATACAGGAAAAACAATGCTTCTACAGATAGTGCAGGTCAGGTCAGAATGTACATGTCTGAGAAATATTACTAATAATAAATATTGCTGTCTGGTGTTCTTCCCTTTATTATTATTTTTTTCTGGGGAGGGGGGTCAGAACCAGGTATTGAACTCAGGCACTTGCACTTACCAGCGCTTATTCCACTGAGCCATCTGCCCAGCCCCTGTTCTTCCTTTTAAATCAACCTAGCAAAAAGCATCTAAACTCTTTAAACAGATGGCTAAGGGCTCTTTCCTTGCCAAAGGGGCCTTTAAGCTGTTATCTTCGTTATACAACTAAAACACCGAAGTTCACCCAAAATTTCCTTAGGGAGATAGCCACTGAATATAGTACCCTCACATGTTTATGTCAGCATGTAAATTTTTTAATTTAATATTTAGTACAGGATCTCACTACAGAGACTGGACTCACAGCAGCTGGAGCACACCACCATGCCCAGTCTCATTCACCATCTGAGTGCACCCTGGGGGCGGGGCTGGCATGGTACCAGGTCCATGCCTGGTCCCTGCACCTTGATTTCCTTTCCTAAGCTTTCATCTGCTGAGTTATCTGGCCAGCTCTAGCATGTAAGTATTTTAATAAACACTCTTTTTACCTTCCAATTCCAGGCAATGAATCAGGAAACCATGACAGTTCCAGTTCCTGTCTCTTCTGTCTAATCAATGCACTGATTTCACTGACTTCTGTAAAGTCTGCACTAAAAGATAAATTTAGACCTTCATCAGAATTCCAAAAATTCAAGGTTAGAGTAATGACTGGATTATGTCAAGAACAGTTGTTCTCATACAGAGTATTATGATGATATTTATGAAAATAAGAACTTTTTACTATTTAAACACTTCCATATAAACTTAAATACAAGTTTATATCATAAGTAAAAAATTACATTTAATCTAAATCCTAAAAATAATGCCTTAATTTCTATCATCTAGTGACAGAAATTTTAAAGAGGCATTTCAGATTAGTAATTGCGTCCCTTCTAACACATAAAACAAATGAAGAAAACAGGTGGGTATGGTCGTTACAAACGAAAATGAATATAATTCACCTTTTCAAAAGGTTGAGGCAACTGTCTCCTCGGTACTTTGCCCATTAAATCACACAGTTTTACTCTAACATGTTGACTCACGACACCCAAACTTAATCTTCAAATTCCACAAATACCTACTGAGCACCTACTGCCAGTCACTACAGATTCAAAGCTAATGAGATCTACTCTGAATGCATCCTGCATCATTAGGTTCTACTCCAGCAGTATCAGGGATCAAACTCAGGACCTTGCACTTGCTAGGCAGGTGCATATATGCTGCTAAGCTATCGCCGTGGCCCAGAACAACTTACCACGACAAACTCATTATTATGGCACATGTCGGCTTTGTACAACAAAGAAGCTGACAATACAGGTTTTTCTTTGCTAGAGCTAGTTTATTTTCCAAAGGAAAAACAAAATAAGATGAACTTTCATAAGTATTTTTATTTTAATTTTTATTTATTTATTTATTTTTTGGCAGGACCAGGGATTGAATTCAGGCTCTTGTGCTTGTCAGGGAAGCACTTATTCCACTGAGCCATCTCCCTGGCCCCACTTTCATAACTTTTAATTGAGCCTAGAGTTTAAATTTCAACCAAAAGTTAATCATAATAACGTATTAAGTATAATGACCATACATTAAAAGTACAAAATACTAACCAGCAAGCTCTATAGGTAAAGGAAGATTCTCCATTGTGGCTACCAGAAGAAAATATATTGGAGAAAAAATTTCTGAAGCAGTAACTTGTGCACTGATTTGATCTTCGAGGCTAGAAATTGTACAGAGTAGTTAGTGAAACAGGGAACAAACATAATTCCATATTTGTATGTACTTGAGGCAATAGTTATGTGCTATGTAACCATTAAGTGTTATCACCTATTAAAAAATTTATTTCAACAAACCTTATCTATCTTTATTGGTGCATTTTTCTTTCCTCCCATTTTATTGTATGAAGAATTTCCTGTACAAAAACACAAAAATTACTTGCCTTAATTTTATTTAAAAAGGCTGCAGAATTTTGATATTGTCAAGAGAAAGTTAAAATACACAGAGAATGGACTTATATTTATACAATTTTCTCACATGATAATGTCATCTTATCCATCTAAGCTATGAAGATGAGAAAAATACAAAGGCCAAAAAATAAAAGCTGCTATGCTTGAAGCATACAACCATTAACATTCTAGTCAACATTTTCTGTCTGCCACCCTACGACACCTTCAACTATCTTGTAACAGAAGGCATACACAAATCATCATACTGTATAATATCAATGATATGCTTAAAAAATAAGTATTGCCGGGCTGGCTTTTCCAAGGTAGGCCACAGTGGAAAAGAGGCCACACAGGTACCCACTTCAAGTCAGTATGCCCTTTCTTTTTCAAATAGAAGTGTTCATTAAAACACCTTTTTAGGACATGAAATCAATATTCAAAACTCAGTAACATTTTGCCCTTTTATTCTTGTTTTTGCTGACTTCTGCTGCCATAAACTGCTGCCCTCTGCCATGTGCCACCTTGTGTCAGAGACAGTCGATTACAATGGACTAAAACCTCCACAAACTGTGAGCTAAATAAACCTTTCTTTTTTTAAAAAACCTTTGTTTCCTTTAAACAATCACCACCGCTACCAAAACTCCATAGCTTTTCTTTCTTTTCCTTTCTTTTCTTTTACATGTATTTGGTACAGGGTCTCACTAAACAGCTCAGACACGGTGATCCTACTGTTTTCAGCCTCCCCAGCGCTGGGATTACAGGCATGGAACAAAATTCCAGTTTCAGTGGTTGGCTCAGCGCGCCTGGAGGTGCAGCATGTGGTGTCAGCCAATTGAACCCCAGTCTCTACACTCGCCTAAGCAGCCACTTAGTCTGCTGAGCTATTTCACCAGCCCTCAATAGCTTTTCCACTTACCAATAATGAATTAGTTAAGAAGAAACCAAGAGAAGAGTTCCATTCACAATAGCTTACAAAAATTCTCCTGACAAATGGCATGGTGTGCACACCTGTAATATCAGCACAGGAGAGGCTGAGGCAGGAAGACTGCAGTGAGTGCAAGGTCATCTAGGACTACACAATGAGTTCAATCCTTCTGACAAAATCCTCCTAAAAATCTGCCTTGCTCTGCACTAAAAACAAAAAACTCTACCAATCAATCAATCAATCAAAGCAATACCCTAATCAAGAAGTAAGTAAAAGTCCTCTACAGTGACAATTACAAAACACTGAAGAAACTGAGGAACACCAGAAGGTGGAAAGGCCGCTCATCTTCCCAGATCAGTAGGATTAACAGTAAGATGCCCATATAACCAAAAGTGATCTGTAGTTTGAATGTAATCCCCATCAAAATTCCAATGACATTCTTCACACAACTAGGAAGAAAAAAGCCGAAAATTCATTGAAAACATGATAGACCCAAACAGCCACAGCAATCTAAGTAAAAACACTACGACTAGAGGGATCACTCCACATACTTCAAGTTATATTACAAAGCCACAGAGTAACAAAAACAGCATGGTACTGTCCCAGAAAAACATACAGAACAATGAAACAGAATACAGGCCAAGGAAATAAACTCGCACAACTGTAGCCATCTGATTCTTGACAAAGATACCAGAAACATACCCTGGAGAAAAGACAGCTTCTTTACCAAATGATGCTAGGAGAACTGGGTATCTGGCTAAAGAAGATTTAATCTAGATTCCTATCTCATTCTACAAAAATCAATTCAAAATTTATAAAAAACCTAGATGTAAGACCTGGACTTTGAAACTACTAGAAGAAAATGGAAGTGCCTGAAGCCACTGGTGTAGGCAGACCTTCTGAACAGGACTCCAACAACACAGGAAGTAATACCAAGAATCAACAAATGGGATATCAAATTAAGTTTCTACATAGCAAAAGAAAACAACCAACAGAATAAAGAGTCAGCCTAAAGAATGGAAGAAAATCATTCGCAGCTACTCTTCTGACACAGGACTAGTATAAAGAACCAACACACAGACACAGTCTCCTACCCTCCATCCCTCCCTCTCTCCCCACAAATAGCCCAAGCATTAAATGGATAAATGAAATTCCCAAAAGAGGTCCAAATGACCAATAAGGATATGAAATAAATACCCAAGATCTGTAGCCATTAGAAAAATACAAATCAAAACCACACTGAGGTTCCATCTCACCGATATCACAATAGCTAGGGCAGGGGAGACAGCCTGGCAGCATTAAGTGCCTGCCTGGCAAGCACAAGGTCCCAAGCTTGATACCTGGTACCACATGCTGTGCAGACCCCAGAACCTGGGCACATCCATGCCAGCTCTGAAATTGGGCATGGTGGCACATGCCTGTAATCCCAGGTGCTGGGGAGGCTGAGACAGGAGGATCTTGAGTTGGAACTTAGCAAGACATACCAAATAAATAGGCTAGCATCAAGAATATAAGAGATAATAATTGCCCCCCCCCCCAATGCTGGTAAAATGTGAGTTACAGCCATTACAGACACTATACAGAGAAATTTCTCCAAATAACAAGTAGAACTACCATATGAGCTAGCTATACCACTCCTTGGTGAAATTAAAGTCACCATCTATGGGGTCAGCAGCATATTCATGTTTATTACAGCATAATTCATAACAGCCAAGATAGGGAGCCAGCATAAGTGCCCATTGACAGAATAAAGAAATTACGATATATAAAGACAATGGAGTATACTAAGTAAAACGAAATTATGTTACTTGCAAGAAAATGGACCCAAAATCATCCTATTGCAAAGTAAGCTGGGATAAAGAAGACTAACTGTACAGTCTCCCTTATATGTAGAAGCAGAGATGACATGAAAATGTAAGGAGACTATTAGTAGACAAGAGAATAAGAGAAAGGTGAGCAGCATCAGAGTACAGAGGAAGATACCAGGAGGGACTGGGGGAGGGATTAAGCTATCACTAAGAAATCATAACACTGGCACTGATTTATTGAAGTGAAAAGGTGTCCAGCATACTCCAATAAAGGACATAGCAAGTTACAAAGTAGTATTTAAGGCACTATCAAAATTTTTTTTCAAAAATGCATTAATGTACAGAGATGTCAAGAAATCATCTGGAATGGTGCTCATGCAACTACTTTCATCTGTAATTGGGAATGAGACGCTGAGCACATGTTCCTTTTTAAGAGTGTTTTTTACCTTGTGCTACATGGAATGTTTCTAAGTGGAAGAAATTAAGAATTGCATAAGTATGTGAGCTGATGAATATGTGTTGTTGTTTTTTTTTTGGTGGAACCGGGAACTGAACTCAGGCCTTTGCACTTGCTGGGGAAGCATTTATCCCACTGAGCCATCTCCCTGGCCCCCTGGATATGTTAATTAGCTTGACTGTAGTAATCATTTTGCAATGCATATGTCAAAATACCACCTTCAATTGTCAATTATAGTTTAAGGAGATAAAGCCTTGCTTTTCCTTAGAGATGTTGGCTGCATTATGACTTTTGTTGCTGTTTCATCTGGAAATTAATTTCTATGAATACTACCAAATCAAAAAGATTTAGGCTCTAATTACAAAAACTATCAAAATCTATATAGGTTACTGTTTTAAGTTCTCCTCTATCCTTAAGTCTCTATTACTAAGCATCCTCCATGGTCCACAATAAACTGTTATTTGCTACTGTCCTGCTATCCTCCTCAAAACTCTGGAAAATGTTTACAGTGCTAATGGCTAATGTTTTTTAGTCCTGTTTGCTTCACAAAAACTCCACCAACCTTCTCCAAAATAAGTAACACTGACTAACCAGAAGGACAGCTCCCTGCTGTTGTATGACCATAGGCATTTCTGTGCTCTCCTGTTAATTTAGTTGGTAACAGCCTAGATTCTACTTAACAGTGAACTCATTTCCTCTAAGTCACTTGTGCACAAGTCTGGTTTAGAGGCACTTCCTTTCCATCCAGCTGTTGTAACAAATGGAGATGGAAGATGGGAGTAATGGAGAGGACTGCTTCAGGAAAGAATGTACTGTTCCACCCCTTTAATACCTACTTAAAGGCAACGTAATGACTTTCAAAACCCTAAGTGCCCTCAGGTGTGACGGGCTCCCAGCTGTACTTCCAGAATCACTGTGCTCTAGTTATACAGTGTCTTCCCTATGTTAAGGTGCTGAGCTGCTGTCCTAACATTCAGGGAGTATCCACTGTTTATTTAGAGTGCTGCACTTGGAAAGCTATCTCCAGAAACCATAATAGACAAGATGTTCTCTATGAAAAGCACTATTAAGTTTTTTGGCCATACTCAATAGTTCTTATGACAACCTTTGCAACATTCAATACTGGTCAATTTCTCTATACTGCGTTCACCTAGATATAATTTCAGAAATCCATCTTACCAATCTACCTTTAAAAAGCAGTGGTGTGTCTTTTCATTTAAATCTTTATGAAAGTGAGACCCTGTCTCAAAAAAAAAAAAAAAAAAAAAAAAAAAAAAATCTTTATGAAAATAATGCATGCACATATTATAAGCAAGCAGCACTTCTAGGCATAGAGTATAAACAAAAACTACAGAACTACCCACTCCAGATTTATGCTTACCAAAAGTACTCCTCAAATCCTGTTTCCTCTGAAATTTATTTCTTCATAATGTCTTTAAACATTATAATATAAAAATATTTGTACAAAAATTTGATTTTTTGTTTCATATTTTCCTCTGTGTCTTTGAATCCACGTTCTCATGGAGCTTGCTTTCTTTTTTTTTTTTGTCTTTTTGAGACAGGGTCTCACTATGCAGTTCAGGCTGGCCTTAAGCTCACTTTGTAGCTCAGGCTGGTCTCGAACTCACAACAATCCTCCTGCCTCAGCCTCCCGAGTGCTGGGATTACAGGCATGCGCCACCACGCCCGGCTGGAGCTTGCTTTCTTTATGGATGGATGGATGGGAGTGGCGGGGTCTTGCTAGGTTGCCCAGGCTGGGTTCAAAACTGTACTCCTCCTACCTCAGCCTTCTAGTGATGGCATTACAATCGCATACCACCATACTTGGTTGTGTTGTGTTTTATTAATACAGCTTTGCTGCACTGTCCTACTTGATACATCAGTATGACAACATGACATAACATTGTAACTACATAATTATCAGTAGGAGCTACTGTGGATATTTTCCCCATATAACTTCTTGCTTTTAATTTTGGTAACTCTTACAACAAGAAGTACAGGTCCCCACTCCCACCCTGTACTTGACACTGAACACATCCCCAACTACTCCCCTCCCCACCTTAATTTCTTAAAATCCATTTTATTTATGTATGTATTTGGTACAGGTTCTTACTACAAAGCTCAGACTCACAGTGATTCTCCTGTCTCAGCCTCCACAGTGCTGGGATTATAGGAGTGCAACACCATGTCCAGTTTTGGGTCCTTACATTTGCCCAGCAGGCATTTAGACTGCTAACTCCCCTGGCCCCCACTTTTATTTTTTAAAAAGACAGTGCCCTGCTAAATCGCTAAGTTACCCAGTATGGAATGAACTTGTGATCCTCCTGCCACAGTGTCCCAGAGTACTGTAGATCTCTCCTTATTTACACTCTTAACACACCAACTCGTCCATTAAGCTTATTTCCTATTCTCTTGGAAATAATCTTCCTTTAATACTGCTATAGTCTGGACTTTCAATTCTCAAAGCTGCTGTTCAATAGTCATTCTGACCTGACCCTGACATAATTCTGATGGACTATTTTATTTTAATTTTATAGTACTGGAAATCAAACTCAGGATCTTGTGTTTGCCAAGCAAGCACTTGTGCCACTGCACGATATCCCCAGCCCAGGGTCTCTTTTCCCTGGGTTGAAATTCATTTTCTCATTCTCAGATTGTTCTTTCATTAATTATGTCCGTGAAATATGCACATCCTCCAGGAGAACTGAAAAAGGGTCCTCTAATTGTTTTCATACCAGTTCACCACCCATTTATTGACTGACTTAATAGACTGACAGAGTCTGGCTATGCAATCCTTAAACACAGGACTCAGGTAGGCCTTTAATAAAACTCCTCCTGCCTCAGCCTCTAAAATATTAGGGTTCTGGGCTCCACTGTCCCTGACCATTTAGTTGCCTATTCTTCTCCTAAGATTTTGTTATCTGGGGCTAGGGAGAGAGCTCGGTACAATAAGCGCTTCCCTGGCAAGCGCAAGGGCCTAAGTTCAATCCCTGATTTTGCCAAAAAAAAAAAAAAGATTTTGTTATCCTTAGACTTTTTTTAAATGTATTTAGTACAGGGTCTACAAGGCTCACTACACAGATCAGACTCATAGTGATCCTCCTGTTTTCAGCCTCCTAAGTGCAGGGATTACAGGCGCGTACCACCGTGACCCAGTCTCAATCACCATTTCACAGCATGCCTCCAGTAGCAGGGCCGCATGGCATGTAGTGCCAGGATCAAACCCCAGTCCTTGTGCTTTGCCTAAGCAGGCACTTTAGTCTGCTGAGCTATCTGGCTGGCCCTCTTCCTATTATTTTCCAAAACATTTTCTGCCATTTTTTCTTTTCTAGGATTTTTAGGATCTCAGAAGGTCAAAAAATATAGTGAACATTCAAAAAACTTCTTATTTAAAAGACATACTGTGGGACCAGGGAGATGGCTCAATGGAATAAACACTTCCCTGCCAAGCACAAGGGCCTGAGTTCAATCCGCAGTTCTGACAAAAAAAAAAAAGACATGCTGCCACCAATACCTCTCAAAACAACTCCCTACTGCATGGAACACACTTGGCCCTCCATCCTAGCCACCTTGGGAAGCAGTTCTGAAGCCTCTGCTTGAGTCTTTTGTCCCACTGCTGTGGCTGCCTCTCAGTGCCCTAAATCCATTCAAACATCTCCCTCTCACAGCTACCGTCACTTTGGTGAATGCCAGACATCGCACAGTGTCAGTTCCAGATTCAGGGAATAAGGTGGACAAGAACGCATGTACTGTTTATAAGAGCCCACCTTTCCACCGCTGGCACTCAGCAACAGTATTCACTGCATTTTTTTTAAAAAATCATAATTCAGAAAGGTACTCAGGAGAGAGGGCTTGACATGCTTCAGACAGTAGCAGGAATGACGAGATGAATGTGTTCAAAGCAAGAGGGATTTAACCATACTCAATCCTCTAAAACCTTTTCCTGATTCAGTATTTTACTTTTAAAATGAAAGTGAAGGGAGAGGGCCAGGGAGACACTTCAGCGGCACAAGCACCTGCCTAGCAAGTGCAAGGTCCTGAGTTTGATCCCCAGTACTGCAAAAGTGAAGGGGGAATGATTTGAGGGAGATAAATGGCATTGTGTCTTTGGCTGTAATAAACTTTCAAAATTTAAACATTTATCACATTTTTTGGCAACTTACATTAGTATTTACCTTCTTAGACAAATACTCTTCTTGTCTTATTTTCTGAAATTTTTCAAGGTTATCTTCTACTTGTTCAGTTTTTATATTTTCACCATAGTTTTAATTTCTAAAAGCTTTTTAAAAAAACATTTCAGCCAGGTATGGTGGCACATGCCTATAATCACAACACTCAGGAGGCTGAGGCAGGAGCGTCATTGTGAGTTTGAGAACAGCCTGGATGACAAAATGAACTCAAGGCCAGCCTGAACTGCATAGAGAGACCCTGTTACAAAAAGACCAAAACAAACAAGAACCCAAAATGATGTTTCTTATATCACTCATGAAATATTCCTTCATCTCTAAGGATACTAACTTTTTCTTACGTTGTTCCCTATTTTCTAGTACTGGAGTCCCTCTCATTCAGTTCCTACTACTTCTGTTTTTCTATTATTTTGATATTCCCAAATGTGTCCCACTAAAATATTGACTGAAAATGTTACAGATGGGATGGGGGACTCAGAGCCTTTCTAGTAATAAGTTTCATTTGCAGGTTTCATGAAGGAGAGATTTGATTATTTCATTGGTTGACTCCCAAATGTCAGGATCTCTTAAGTCTTTGGGGCAGATCAGTATTTCAGAAGATGTCTCCTACTTCCTATTTTGGGGGCTGTAAGAAGCAAAGCTTTCAGTACTCTGAAGAAAGATCCTAGTCCGTATGAGAAGCTTCACCATTTAATTTCCCTCTTTTAACTCCATTGGGTCCTCTATAATCGTACCTGTATCAAGGCTTCAAACTAGATTCAACCCTAATTCTAGGGAACAATTCTCCAGTCTTTTAACAGGGCAGTTCCCTTCCTCTGTCCTGTTCAGACAAGAGCCTGCTCCCTTAAAAATAACCAGCGCAGGTTTTTAGCACCACCTCATGTCAGCCTTCAAGCATAACAGAGACTTCCAAACCCGAGACTTTATGGTCCTGATACAGTGATGGTGAGCCTTTTAGAGCTTTTAACAGTACAAGCAGCTCAATGAGCCACACATGCCATACTTCCAAGCATCGTTCTACTGGAGTGAACCTAACTCCACTCTCCCCATGAGAAGTTTATGATTCTGCTAACACTGCTCTTCTCCCTCATTAGCTCACTTTAACCTTCTATTCTCAGGACATCAGAATGTGCTGTCCTCACACTGCCTTCCTCCCTCTAGTTCGCTCATCAAAGGGCTTACAATGTTCCTTCTCATTCATTCCATTTTGTCATTTTAGTAGAATATTAACAGGGATCAGAGAATTAAACATGTTGGTCATGATGAGCTGGAAGCTTGTCATTCATTACATTACATCCTAAACAAATTTCAGGAAACACTAACCCTAAACAATGCTTAATTTTTCATGAGACAAACCAAT
This sequence comes from Ctenomys sociabilis, assembly GCA_004027165.1. Classification (NCBI taxonomy): domain Eukaryota; kingdom Metazoa; phylum Chordata; class Mammalia; order Rodentia; family Ctenomyidae; genus Ctenomys; species Ctenomys sociabilis. The sequence goes on from PVKA01004248.1 coordinate 13,402, forward strand.
TCAAAACAGACTTGGAGCTTAACATCCAGCATCTGGCAGGCATTGAAGTTTGACTGGTTCTAAAGGTAATAAAAATATACTTAAATAGACTCAGCCTGTCTATTTAAGTACATCAAGAAATGCCTGAAAGGGAATTACTTTATTAAAAAACTAATCAATTATCATTAACCCAAATTTGATTACTCATTTCAAGAGAAAAGCACAGTTTGACCATCCCTCATCCAAAATTCCAAAATCTGGGCAATGACCCTTCCAGCCAGATAGCTCAGGGGACTAAAGTGCTTACTTGGGCAGATGCAGGGGCCAGGGGTGGGGTTGGGGTGTTCAATCCCCTAGCCTGCCATGCTGGCCCATCATAGATGTCATATTCTTAAGAGTTACACACAAGCAGAGTCTGCACAAACATTCCAAACTCCCAAAAACTTAAAATCTGAGAACTCTGGTTCCATGCATTCCATATAAGAGCCTCTCACTCACACATAAAAGAGTTAAAAACAGAAAGTGCAAGTCAGTTATGTGGTTGGAATGGAAAAATGAAAGTAACACCTATGAAGTTCACCCATGTGTTTGCTTTCTAATCTTTCATAACATCTGCAGTAAGGCAGCAGTGTCTTCATGATAGGAAGACACTAAACTAACCATTCTGCAATTTAGTACCTAAAGTCATGGCTGTATTCATGGAAAAAAACTACCATCAAACCCAAGTGGCTCGACTTCCACTAAAATCATCCATTAGGTCTGTTGGAGTTTTCACTAATCTCATATATTTAAGGGCTATACTAATAATTTCTAGTGCAGATACAAGAATTTCACAAATTCAAAAGCTCTACTTACGAGTTAGACTAGTATATGAGAAAGACAACTGGCAAAAAGTCACATATATTTAAACCTCCTCTCACTTCAAAAAATCTTTAAGAAATTAGAGGCTGGCCAAATAGCTCAGCAGACTAAAGTACCTGCTTAGGCATGGTGTAGTGGCCAGGATTCAATCCTCGCCTGCCCATGCTGGCCGCAGCCTCAGCCCCTGCCCTGCCCCCGGCGCATGCTGAGACTGTGATTGAGACTGGGTGTGGTGGTGCACACCTGTAATTCCAGCTTCTGGGGGGGTGAAAACAGGAGAATCACTATGAGTCCAATCTATGTAGTAAGACCCAGACCCTGCACCAAATACATTAAAAAACATTTTTTTTAAAAAAAGGTATCAAAGAAGCTAAGGAGAGTTGCTCCTAAAAACTAGCTAAGCAAGCCTAGGTAGAGATGGACATTCTCCTTGTCTCGCAAGAGCAAGGTCCTGCGTTCTATCCGCGGTACTGTGTGCTGCGCTTTCTGTTTGGGGTAGCTGGATAAAGATGCGCCCATTTGTACAGTCTCCTACTAACACTTCCTTCACTAAACTTTACAAACTACCTTTCCCTCTTTAGTCATGAAATGGTCAACAACATCTAAAGGTTCAAGTTGCTTTTCTGAGATGTGATAGGTTCATTATTGCCAGTTTCTAGTAACATGTATAGGTTCTAAACCACATTAAGTAATGTGAAAAATTAAAAGTTAAAACTCTTACAAGTGTGCTCCTAGAGCTATGCTTTACGGCATCAGACTGATGGATGCCGTGTATTTCAGATGGATGTATATTTCAGAAAAGTAAGGAAAATCACTGGTGACCACTGTACCGAGCATGGAGCAGACATCATGTTATTACAATGACAGAGCTGGTATTAAGATCAGAATTGTAGCCGGGCGTGGTGGCGCATGCTTGTAATCCCAGCACTCGGGAGGCTGAGGCAGGAGGATTGTTGTGAGTTCGAGACCAGCCTGAGCTACAAAGTGAGCTTAAAGCCAGCCTGAACTGCATAGCGAGACCCTGTCTCAAAAAGACAAAAAAAAAAAAAAAAAAAAGATCAGAATTGTTTTTAGTTTCAAGGTTCATCCAAGAAGGAGCCACCAGGATAATAAGGCAGAAACTTATTTAAGGGAGCAGACAAGCATGCGATAAGCTAAAAGTGGGAATATGCACAATGCATGTTTAGTGAAAATAGGCACTGGCTGTGGAGCCAGGACACCAGATCAAATTTTGGCTGCTCTATTAACAAAATGATTTGGGGCAAGGTATTTAGTCCTTTAACGTTGTTTGTTTGTTTGTTTGTTTTTTGCAGAACCGGGGACTGAACTCAGGCCCATGCACTTGCCAAGGAAATGCTTATTCTACTGAGCCATATCCCTGGCCCCTTCAAAGGCTTTAAAGTTTGCATTTATAATGTTTCTACACTCTGCAAAGCATAAAATGGCACCCAGAAAGAACTAATGCTGCATTCTGTCTTCCTTTTTGTCTTTCTGAGACAGGGTCTCACTATGCAGTTCAGGATGGCCTTGAGCTCACTTTGTAGCCCATGCTGCCCTCAAACTCACAGCAATCTTCTTGCCTCTGCCTCCCAAATGCTGGGTAACAGTCGTGAGCCATTATGTCCAGCTCATGGCTCATCTGTTTTTCGTAACTCCCACTCCAAACACTGCTAATGACCCTCCCCATCTCCTCCCATTCTTTCAGTTCCCTTTCTTCACAAGAGAAACTTTCTCTGAATTTGGTGGCATCATTCTCATATATTTGTATTGCTTTCGCTTTCAGAGTGCCAGTTTTCTGTTTGTTTCATTTACAGATTTATTTGCTTTATTATCACATAGCTGCAAGGGTCATTGCTACCTTATATGGTACCCTAGGAAAATGCTGTATTTTAAAAACAGCCAGGGAGATAGCTCAGCATCATGACCAGATATCTGCCTGGCAAGCGCAAGGTCCTGAGTTCAATCCCCAGTACCAAATAAAAATTAAAAGTAAAAACAATTACTACTCAGAAGAAATAAAATCTTACTAGAAAAAGATACACAAAATACTGTATTTCACCGAAATTAACTATAAGAATGAGAATTATTTCACGTACCACTTGTATTATAGTATGTTCTCACAATTCTTTCTTTTGCTTTTGTTTCTGATTTGTTTTTTTCCCTGCCTTGAGACAGGGTCTCTCTGCATAGTTCAGGGTGGCCTTAAATTAAATTCACTCTGTAGCCCAGGCTGGTCTCAAACTCAGTGATCTTCCTGCTTCAGCCTCCTAAGTGCTGGGGTCACAGGTATGTGCCACTGTGCCCAGCCAATTATTGTTTTGTGATGTTAGGAACAAGCCCAGGGCCTCACACACATTAGGCAAGCACTCTCCCTCTGGACTAGCCCAGGCTCAGTGCTTTCTCTAATTACAGAAAATTTCAAATACCAAAGTAAAGAGGCTATCACAGTGAAAACCCCATATCCTAATCTCCAGAATTATTAATTCATGATCAATTTTACTGATCTCCCCAGTTTCATTCTCAAACAAACCCTGGGCATCATATAATCTGTGAATAAATATTTCAATGTGTAACTATTTCAATGTTAGCCTGGCTAACTCTCCTTCTGTGAAGCTACCAGTCAGTGCTATTCCAACATAACTAATTCAACATGCTTGACAGGTTTGGTGCGACCCATCAAACTGTTTCTTGATGTAAGGACAGTAACAATTACAATTATGATCCTGTTTTTGTTTAGAAGAAGCCCAATCAAAGCCAGGTAGTAGTGCATGCCTGTCATCCCAGCACTCTGGGCTGAGGTAGGAGGTCTCAAGTTCCAGTCCAACCTGAGCAACTTGGCAAGACATACGTCAACAATTCAGATGTCTTGGGCTCAAAGGAAGGAGGGAGGGAAGAAAAGTGGGCAGCACTCCTGGGAGGAGATGGGGAGGGTCAGTAAGCAGCATGGGCCTGTGCCTGCAGACTTCTAGAGTATGGGACAGTAAGTTGCTGTCGTTTCAAACCGCCAGCTCTGTATCATTTGTTATGGTAGATCTAGGAAACTAGGCATAGTTGTTTGTTTGTTTTTAAATTGTCGAATCACTAATGAAATAAATTGGTAAAAATATTTCCAAAATTTCTTTACAGATAGAATCCAACTTTTCCAAATGACTGTTCAACTTCTGAGTTTTGTCAACATGCATTTACTCACATAATATCCTCTGGAACCAAGTGATGACTTCTTAGAAAAACCACTGGGAACTAAATGATGCTGGCTTTGCCACTGAGTATGGAGAACCTGCCACTTCTGATTCCCTGGGAACGATGGCACACTTCTCTGACCAATTCTCCCCCACACTGCCACACTCAGTAAAGGGCCAATGGGCTCAGAGAATCCACAACGACTGAGGGACTGCTCCCCAGGCCTTAATGACAGCACTGAGCCTTCAGGACAATAAGACAGTTCTACTTCAGAAATGTTAGAATGTGAGAAAAGGGATTCCTCAATATCACCCACATACAGGAAGGGCTAAGATTTGAAGCGCAACACAGCCTCTGAACAAAGTGAGCTTATTTTAACACTTCTTCTGGTGGCTTGAGAGATGTTCTGGCAGGTTACTATGTCTCATTCTTCTGCAATACTCTTTGCCATGTTAATTCTCCTAAGGTGGCTCCACTTCTGTGTACACTGTGAAACCTTTCACTGGTGTTTGCTTGTTTTGAGTTAACCCTGATGCTATAATATACAGCAATGTTAGTTGTTTAGGTCAACCTCTCTAAGATCTCAATCTTTCTTTCCAGATTATTTCTGATAACTATGTTTGTAAAGATTCTTGTCTGAATTAAAGAATGACCAAAAAAAGATAACTGGACTAACTCATCAATTTCACTTAGGAGCTGAGCACAAATAAACATGTATCAATATAAATTGATTACCACTAAATAATCTGAAAATGACTACATCTTACCTATACATGATACATAAACATCCATAGTTCTCAGAGGATCTCATTTGAGATAAGACATCTCACGTGCAAAGATTCCTCTTTATGTCAACTTTTTACTTCACAAAAATGCACACAATTAATATATACTATGTTACATAATGTATTGATGCAATCTATATTGTGAAATAATCCCTATAATCAAGCTAATATATTCATCACCTTGCAGCTACCATTTTTTTCCCCCTTGTATTGAGAAAAACATCAACCCTCTTAACAAATTTCAAGTGTCCAAGAGCATATTTCACATTGTTGTACATTAGGTCTTGAGAACATTTACTCTGCTTACCTGAACCATGTGTCCTCTGACTAACATGTCCCTATTTCACCCTCAGGGTGCTGCAACCATCACTCTCCTTTCAGAAGACCATTTCTGACACAGCTTCCTGAGCCTGTTCCTACCAGCCTGCTCCAGCTCAGTAAATGGCAATTCCCACTTCACTTGCCCAGATCAAGACCCTGCAGTAACCCCGACTTTTCCAGGGCACGTTCTCCATGTTTAATCAGCACATTCAGCTCATTTCACCCTTGAAACACAACATGTACCATCACACATCACTTGGCTATCCTAGAAAATCAGTGCCCACCTCCTCATAGAAAGGTATAGGAATGTGTTCTCTGGAATGGGGTAAGCAGCTTAACCCAAAGGAGGAGTCATGGAACATTATAGATGGCATCTTTTTATTCAAGCCCAGCTAAAAAACCTTCTTGGAGAACTATGAACCAAACACATAAGACAAGAATATTTAATTACTCTTTTAAATACTATGTCAGAGGTGCTTTATTCCCAAAGTCAAAAGTGTGGCCAAAGCCCAGCAACAACTGCCTGCAGGAACTGTTCCTTTGTGCCTGGCTACTGTTCTGCTTATAATTAGCACTGATGTCCACAATGATCAGTGCTAATTAGCAATGTTAAGAATACAACTTCAGTTGCTAAATACAAAACTACTGAGTAATGCTCTTCTCTTCCCCCAACATGAGAAACAACATAAATGACTCCACAAAGCGGACAGAAAAAAAAAAAAAAAAAAAAAAAATCACTTACTATGAAGCAATGTCAAGTCATGAAATCTTATACTTAACAGATCTTCTCTTATGATAATCTTTTTTCTGCAAGAGAGAAACCATCATTCTGCTCATTTATCTTTAACTCACTGACCATAAAAATGAAATCTATTGTACATTCATTTTATTAATTATCCCTAAAGTCTGGAAGGGAGGGAAGGAGGGAGGGGAGGGAGGGAGGGAAAGAGGGAAGGGAAGGAGGGAGGGAGGGAGGGAGGGAAGTAGGAATGAAAGAAGAGGGAAGAAAGGAAGGTAGAGGCATGCAGAAAGGCAGAAAAGCTTACATGATAAATATTTAAACATAAGATAACATATGTAATATATAAATAAGTTATTTTTACTAATTTCCAATGTACTACTCATATTCAATTTAGTTCTGAAAATATGAAATATGCATTAAAACTCAAGTACTAAGTACACACTGTATAATTTCCACACATTTATGATAAAACAAAGCAAGAATAGAAACTAAAGTAACTAATCAAGTATGTTTTAAAATCCTAAAACATGAATGTTTGTTACAGTGCCTGCTAATCAGAAGGCAGCTGATTTAGCTGAAAGCAGCTTCAACCCTAGCCACCTCATGGAGGAGGAGCACTGCTGCTTCATTAGCCTCTCTCTACTGTCTGTCTGGCTCTGGGCTACCCAAAGTGCAAGCTGAACACCAGTGCTTATTCATTAACTGTAACTGGTTTGTGACAGGTACAAAATGAGAGTAAGCAATTAGAAATTTTAACAAAAATTCACACTTGTAACATTTGAATTTTTATGTGAATTCTGGTCTACAATAGACAAGGGGGGAGACACTAACACAAACAAAAAACTCTGACTTTACCAAACACAGAGCTCAAATAATAGTCTAAGATTTTAGCTGATCCTTTGTTAAAGTATCAAATGTGTGGTTTCAAAGAAGTAAACACATTTAAAAGTCATTTTCTGTGTATTTCAAAGTATTTTTTGTATACTGGTTTATTTCTGGTTTTACTTACATGGACACTACTTCTAAAGTTAATCACTAACCTTATAAAGCCTTTAGGTCTTTCATGACAAGATAGCTGTTTCTTAAAAGAGCTTTCATTTTTTGTTTCTTTTGCTTCTCTTAGTTGTCTTTTTACTTGAACCTATGAGAAAAACAAAACCAGCTACTTAGAACGATAACCCAACAACAGCAAAAAAAAAAAAAAAAAACAACTCTAGATGGAGGAAGAACAGTAAGGAGCCAGTAAGAATCTAGATAGTGAAGAAAAGCACAAGGACCAAGCTGTAATGTGTTTAAAAAATAATAATAATAATTTATTTTTAATGTTATCTGGTACAGGATCTCACTACGCAGCTCAGACTTGTAGGGATGCTCCTGTCTCAGCCGCCCTAGGATTGGGATTATAGGTGTGCAACACCATGCCCAGTCTCTGTGGCAAGTCAGAGTGCCACAAGGCAGGGGCAGTGTAACATGTGATGCCAGGGATCCAACCCTAGTCCTGCACTTGCCAAACTATGTGCTTAGTCTACTGAGCTATCTCACTGGCCCTGTAACAAGTCTTTGAAAAAGCAAATTCCATATACATCACACAATACGTAGGGTTTTTAAAGCAAGTGAATAAAATAATTAAATTTGTTTTCTTCAGGACGTTAACTTTGACAGTGATGTAGAGCATGAACCAGTTAGGTAGAATCTATCAAACTCAGAAAACCAGAAAACAAACCCTTACATAACAGCTACATCTACACTGAGCAACACGATAGTCACTGGGCATATATGACTGCCAAGTGTAGCATGGTCTCTCTGAATGGAGATGTACTGTAAGTTCAACAAAAGCTTACCTCACCATGAAAAAGAATGTAAAATCTGTCAGTAAAAATTCTACATACATGTTCTGGAATATGCAGAAATAAATAAAATATATCACTACAGTTTACTTCAAATATTGTTTACTCTTCTAAAGTACCTACTACAATGTTTGTGTAGCAGCTAGCTTCTATTGGACAACACTCATCTAAAGGGAGCAAAGGAATATACTTAAGAACATGTTAGGGCTGGCCAGATAGCTCAGTGGATTAATATGCCGGCTTAGGCAGACCCAGGGACCAGGGTTCGATTCTCGACATGCAGTACCAGCCCTGCCCCCAGGGCATGCTGAGATAGTGATGGAGACTGGGCACTGTAGTGGCATACCTGTAATCCTACTGCTTGGGAGGCTGAAAACAGGAGGATCACTACAAGGCTAATCCGTGTAATGAGACCCTGTAGACCCAGTACTAAATACATTTAAAAAAAAAAAAAAGAACATTTTAAGTAGGGCCAGGAGATAGCTCAGCAGCACTAACGCCCACCTGGCATGCATAAAGTCCTGAGTTCAATCCCTGGTACCACAAAAACACATGCATGCGTATTAAGCAAAAAAGATGAAAGTGATTACATTAACAATCATTGTAGGGCTCAGAAGGAAAGCAGGAAATGAAATGAGTTTTAGATTTGTTAATGCTTAAGATTCTTTAAAAGGTTTATTAGATGGAGACCTACAACAAAGCAGCTGCACATATAGGTTTGATTCTCAGGAAAGAGACAGGAACCAGTGATAAAAGTTTAGAAGTACTTAAAATACAGGTAGTACTAAAGCTACTGAAGTAATTAAGAAGGCTGAGGGGGAAAGTAAACCCAAGTAGTCAAGATGAAAATCCTGTGAAGAGCTCCAACGATTAAAAGATGCAAAATGGGAAGAACCTGGCAAAGAAGACTGGTAGTCACATAGGCAAAACAAAAATACATACATCTTCACAAAAGGACATTCAAAAGAAAAAGAGGGTAGTCAGTCACATACACACACACAGAAAACAAACAATGGGATTTGGAATTCAAAATATTATTCAGGACTTAAGACTATTTCAATAAAAAAAGATGAGGGAAGTGAATGCTCCATGTAAGCTAAAAAGTGAATTGAGAGGCCTCATTCAAGAATATAGCTGTAGAGTCAGGGAAACAGCTCAGTGGAATAAGAGCTTGCCTAGCAAGCACAAGGTCCTGAGTTCAATTCCTGGTACTGCTAAAGAAAGAAAAAAAAAAAAAATCCAAATCTTTTGGGCCAGTCAAATAGCTCGGCAGATTAAAGTACCTGCTTAGGCAGATGGAGGGGCAAGGAGTTCCATTCCTGGGCCTGCTATGCTGGCCCTGCCCCTGGGGCACACTGAGATAGTCACTGAGACTGAGCATGGTGGTGTGTGCCAGTAATCCCAGCTCTTAGGAGGCTATAAACAAGAGGATCACTACAAGTCCAATCTATGTAGTAAGATCATTTAGGCCCTGACCTAAATTAAAAAAAAAAAAGAATATAGCTATAAAAAGAAAAAGTAAGTGAAGGCTTGAAAGCAGTTAAGGTCACAGAAAGATATTTAAAAAATATAGATCTACATCACAAAGATTTAAAAAGATACCTTTTAATTTATAAATAATTAGATTAGCACTGTACCAAATTTTCAATATCCAAGCTGTATTAAATAAATGTAAACTTTTATTCCAAGCCAACAGAACAAAGTCCCTTTGGATGCACAATTCTTGTCTGTGAATCTAGTAATGTAATTTTATAAAAATATGTAGAGTAAACAGTTATAAAAACCTACAAAGGGAAGATGACTGCTTTTTTTATTTTATTTTTTTACTTTAGGGAAGGGTCTACAGGGTGTTCAGAGTCTCACTACCAGATTGGACTTGGAGTGATGCGCCTGTTTACAGCCTCCCAAAAGCTGGGATTTCAGGGACACACCACCACACCCAGTCGCAGCCCAGGGGCGGGGTGGCACAGCAGGCCCAGGGATTAAACCTGCGGCCCCTGCGCCTGCTTACTGTTACTTTAACCTGCTGAGGCTATGTGGCTGGCCCTAAGATTATTGCTCACATACTCTTCCCTCCAGTAACCGGTCAGACTAAATTACTCATTCATTTCAGCAATAATGGCATAACATATATGTAAGTATGCTCATTTTTAGTTATCATTTATTTTCATACTTTTAATTTTTATTTCTCATTTTATTTTAATATCCTTCATAAGTCAAGAATATGTGCCTATTTTTTAAAACAAATTTTATTTATTTAGTACAGGGTCTTATTATACAGCTCAAACTGGTAGTGATCCCCCTATCTTAGCCTCCCCAGCACTGGGATTACAGGCATATGGCATCACGCCCAGTCTCAGTGGCCCACATCAGATATTTTAGACATGAGTGTTTGTGGGATTCAGTCTGTGAATCTCACACTAAACATTCTTCAAAGGAAATGTATTTAAAGTGCAATCCAACCAATAAATGTCTTTGAAATACAAGGACTCACAAAAAAATTTAAGTAAATAACTATGGAACTCCTAGAGCATCACAAATCTAATATATCGTAAGGTGACCACTATAGATATGCCCTCTCCAGGACATACGGAGGATTTACACACCTTTACTGAAAGGTCTGAACTTGTCACCCTGGAGAGGAAGGACACTAAACCCAAAGATGAACAGTTTTGAAATATCTACAAACTGGAAATCTATCAAAGCACAACAGCCTCAGTTAACTTTACATATCGCATGCTGTAAAATAAGCCACAAGACTTACCTTAACACAACCTTCCAAAGCACTGAATTTAAACACTGCCTGAAAAGGTTTTCGGTCTATGGGACATGAAGCCAGTGTCTGAAAAATGATCAACAAGTTATCTTTACACGTTTCCTCAAGATAGCAGATTAAACTATAGCAAATAAATTTTAAGTTTTTCAATGAAACAAAAATGCTCTTTTATCTCAAATATAAAGGAGATGAAATTTTCTTGGCTTGTTTCACAAAACAGAATACCTTAAGTTCATTTCATTCACTCAATTATTTACCCAATACCTACTGTATGTCAGATAACTGAAAAACAGTGATGAACAGGAGAGGTAGTGTCTCTTGTTTTTAATATCCCATTAAATCTTCCTGCTCCACTGAGAACTACTGGTATAACGAAAGCAGGGTTGAAATTCATTGACATGTAAGTGAAACAGGTTGTAAAGCTAGACCTTTACATCTGCTTAAGAGGGAATGGCTTATTTATAGACTTTTAACAGATTTTAAGTCTATGACTTAATTAACATTTTCCCCAAAATTAATTACTGAGCGGGCAGTTACATCTCAATAAAAATATTAAAAATACATTCCTTTATCTCTACTTATTTATACAGGTCACTTCTTTAGAACATTTATTACATATCATCCACATCCCCAAGAGCATTCCTTACAGCCTCTCCAGTATATCCTTTTGCAGATAACAGATGCATATATAGCTATCTTTTTAATATTATAATTCATGTGCTTTTTTCTCAGCTATATAATCCTAGATTGGATCATAATAATTCTTAACAGCACAGTATGCTATTGTAGATTTAACTAGTATTTTCTTTTATATGAATACAGGTGAACATATTTTTCTTTTCCTATTATGTAAATAAGACTTTGATAGGAAAATGGGAAATATGACCTTTGCTTAATAAATTAGTGCAGACTGCCATAGCTTGGCTACTTTCAAGAATTAGGAATTTGGTATGCTATTACTTTCCCTGCAGAAACCCTACAAAGCTTTGTAAAGATAAAACAGTCCATAGCTTTTAATAATACATTACAAACATAAATGCTACTTCAAAGAATTCAACATTCTAACTATATGTGATTATTATTTACCAATTAGCATGTGCTCTACCGAATTTCTTAGGTTAGAGGGTCTTATTACATTTATAATGTAAAAGAATAATTAAAAGTAGTATCTTTCAAGTGCTTTCCATTCTCACCAGTTTAAAAGCATTTTTTATTTTGAAGGTAAATGTGCATGAACATTTATAAAATGATTATAAAGAACAAATGAAAAATTATTTACTTCAAAGTTTGCTTAAAAACTAAGACGTGCAGTGTTCTTTATTGCCTACTATTTTGTCTTTGTTTAAACTTGAGCAAAGGCAGCCACTTTGTGCCCCAACTACCTAATCTGTGAAATGGAAACTGAACTTATCCATAAGATTTGTGCAGGATTTAACTAAAAAAATTCTAGATGTGTGGCACTACTACACACGGTCTTGCAAACATCAACCACCTTAATTACACTAAAAAATTTAGTTAATTAGTAAAGACAGTGTGAGTTATATATGAGACCTGAGTTCTTAATGATTTTTATTATAATCTGCAAACTTCACAACATGCATGGAATTCTATTTTAACTCAAAACACAAAGACTCAAAGAAAGCCTCTATTCAAGAAATTTGCTATCATTAATTCAATAATTCAATGACCAAACTTATACATTCTTATTTTTATTAAATTTCTTCCGACGACATCAGCTACTACATGGCATTCTTTCCTTTATAATTCACACTGCGACAGATGTTTAATTTTGATCATTTCAAAAATTTGGATCCTAGGTGAGATTTTCTTTCTTTCTCCTTAGGCTTAACTGCTTGGATCTTGCTAAAGTTTCATTTGAAGAAATAGCTTCACTACTACAACAACAACAACAAAACAACAGAAAGAAGTAATAGTCAGAAAACTACTATAAAGTATCATAATCTATGCATACTTCAAATTCCTAAAGATAATTTAGTTAACACCAGAAAATAATTCATTTTGCCTCAGCCTCAGCCAATACAAAAAATTCTTAAATTGAGTTATCATCCCTCGGTAAGAAAAGCATAAGTCAGAAAACATACCACCAATTGCACACAAAACAAAACCCTTTTGCTATGGCTACAAAACAATGCTATCCATTTCTAATCTTAGAAAAACTGTATCAAAGCATTTCAGAGAGGAAACAGGAAATGCAGTGATCCTCAACTGTCTTCATTGATTAAGTAACAAAATCAATGAATAGAAATCAAAACAACAGTTGGGCTGCGGATATAGCTCAGAGGCACAATGCCTCCTAGGCAAGTGTGAGGTTGTGAGTTCAATTCCCAGTACCAAAAAGAAAAAGAAAAAAAACCTCAAAATGTATTTGTAAAATTTAAATAGGTCTTTAATTTTTTTCTCATGTGCACTATAGGAAAATTTTAAGGTAATTTTAACACAAGTAGATAGCTACCAAATAATCAAATTATACATCATGTGATAACCACATGGAATAAAACATTTTTAAGATTTTTAAAATATGGTTTGGATTGGACTAATCTTAAGGCATTCCCAAAGGAACTTCATTCTTACATGAAGCATCAATCCAGAAAACTCCAAAGACATTTTAATTAAGTTCAATTTTCAGGGTAAAGTTTGTTTTGCTAAAATAGCTAGTTATATTTCTAAACAATGAGCTTTTAAAAGTTAATATTTAAAACACATAGAAAAAAATGTAATATACTTATTGTTAAGGGATTTTAGTTTAAAAGAAATTACAAATTGTTTTCTTATGCACAAAAATTCAATTATTAATTTTATTTTATATACAACAAAATATCCTCAATTATCATCCACTTAATGACTTTCAATAATTTCTAAAATTTTGTTTCATAATCAAAGTACCTAAAGAAACACCATTTAATTTTATAAACAACACTACTATAAAATTACTAGAACTTGTTCACTGCTTTACTGCAGTGTAACGTACTAAAAATCAGAGCATATATTTTTACTGCAAATGCTCTGTACCAGTTATATCAATGAAAGAGGCAATTTTAATAGAAAAAAAAATCTTTCCTAATGATTTCAGTAAAACATACCCTAGAATTCTGAAGCGTTGTAAATTCCCAGCTCAGACAAACTCATATTTAAATGTAAGAACAGGAAACCTTCCTTATTTGGGAATTCAGGATTCTTGATTGCTAACATTTCTTCCTTCCTGCTGCTGCTCTATCCTCAATCACATAGGCTGCCTACAGATAGCCCCTCCTAGAGAAAGAGAACCAAGTGTTAAAGAGTAAGTGCTTTAAGAGACAGCAGCTCAGTAGCTATGCTTAGTGGTAGGTTTTCCTGTTCCCGGGAGTCTTTACAACACCTAGCTTTCCTACTAACAAGTTAAGCACATTTGCAAAACTGCAATTTAACTCAAAAAAGGCTTAGAAGGCATGGCATTAACACTGGTATTTATTTGAAGTGGCTTCCCAGGACCTGTCTTTTGTTTTAATCAAGGTTCCAAGACATCTAGCCTGGCCCTCCAAATTAAGCGCTCGCCTGGTTTCAACCTATACAGTCCCTATAACATTGAAACATTCTTTTAAGACCATCTTTGCCAACCCACATTAGTACTATGGTTCTTTTGATACCAGCTTTCAGAAGCATAGTCCTAAAGCAAAAGTGGCTGTCAGGGATCAAATTAACACTAAGAATATGTTCTAATGACACAAACGAAGTGCTTTCATATTCCACAAGATACACCTGGGTAGCATTACATCTAATATTAATTTCTGACATTTTTCTTTTTAAAAAAATCCAAAAATCTCAATAAACTACCCACATAAGTCATTTTATATATTCTGATATTTAAAGTCAGGTTACACAAAAAATTTACCTAACTGGTGAGTAGAATATTAAACTAAAATCTTAAAAAAAAATTAATGAAAATAAAACCTTCACATGTATTCCTTAGGTAGACTGCCTACAATGTAGATACTCTACTCCAGCAAAAAACTTTTACAAGGTAATTCACAAGGTAAAAACAGCAGTGAACCTAAAAAATTAGCCATAAATAAAGGTCAAGAGGGCCGGGGAGATGGCTTAGTGGAATAAGCGATTCCCTGGCAAGTGCAAGGGCCTGAGTTCAATCCTGGGTTCCGCCAAAAAAAAATAAAAAGAATAAAGGTCAAGAGGAATCAGAATTAGTAACCTCCCTAAACCACCTTAAGGAAGAAGATAATGTATCTGATAATAATTTATAAGGGGGTCCAGGATCTCGCTCAGGGGCACAGTGCCTTCCCAGCAAGTAAGAGGTTCTGAATTTGATTCCTGGTTCAAAACAAAAAAAAGTATGTATTTTATGACTAATGTTAGTAGTATTCCAAAAAATATATTTAAATTATTGTTCACAGAACTACATAATAGAGTTTGGAAAATTATTTTATTTTAGGGAAGGTCTACAGGGTCTCGCTATTAGATCAGATTTGTAGTGATCCTCTTGTCTACAACCTCCCAAGAACTGGAATTACAGGCGCACCACCACACCCAGTCTCAATTGCCATCTCAGTGTACCCCAGGGATCGAACTTCCAGCCCCTGTGCCTGCCTGCAGGCACTTTTATCAGCTGAGCTATTTGGCCGGCTAGGGAAATTATTCTAAAAACTAAAATCTGAGGAAAAGCTATTTAGAAAAAACCCCAAATGGTATAACTGCTCAACCATTATTCTACTGGAAGTAATCTAATCACCAGAATAATATGTAGAATTCCACTTAATGAATAAAGGAATATTTAATCTACAGAAAATATATCAGTAATCAAAATAAGCCAACTACTCATATCTTGATTTTGCTATATATTAGTTTAAAAATATACTCACGTCTGTATTCAATACTGTTGTCTGACTTGAAGAACTGTAGGTCACTTTGGTACGACTCTTCAAAAGCATGCCTTTGTCAACTTTTACTTAAATTAAGATTTTCCAATTTTCATTTCATTAACCTTACTTTTTCCTACTGAAGCTCTAAACATTTTATATGAAAGGGAGCACTAAGATAAATATGCTGAGGGAAGTTAGCTTACCTAAATTGGGCCAGCTAGTCATATGTTAAAAAAATACTGTATAGAAAAAATATTTCGTATTACTTCAAAGACTAAAAAAACCTGAGTACCTACCAAGAACCCCCTAATCCCATGCCCTGTACATCTCTTTAGAATATAAGTGGGGCTAAAGGTGTAGAGCACGTTTAATGTGCGGCTCTGGGTTCATCCTGTGGAACCTCAGGAAAGAAAACACAGTAGAGAATTCTTAAATGTTCTGAACAGGGAATGTTCCCAAACCTTGACCTGTTAAAGGTCAAATGTTAACACCTCACCGTAACTGTGCCAAATCATAAACCCTACCTTCTTACCTACTTTGCATGTACTTAGGGGAGGTATCTTACCTGCAGTGGAAAAATTTATGATCAGCTGCCACTACTCGTATTACATGGGGCACATTTTTCTAGCATTCACTTCTCCAAATAAAATTATAAGCTCAGATAATTAAGGTTAAACTTATGGGTTGTTTTGTTTTGTTGAGATAGGATTTATACAGTTTAGGCTGACATCTCCAAATATTGCACAAGCTTGTCTTGAACTTGTAGCAATCCTCCTGCCTCAGTTTCTAGAGTGCTGCCATTAAAGGCATGCAGCAACACGCCTGGCAAGGTTAAATTTAAAATCTCTGAGAGCCAGGGAGATAGCCCAATAGAATAAGCACCTGCCTGGCAAAAGAAAGGTCCTGAGTTCAATCCCTGGTACCACAAAATAAAATAAAATAAAATTTCCAAACATACACCGTTTTTACTCATAGTATGGTGAAATAAATTCCTAACAATAAAAAATTAATGCACTAGTTGTATAAACATTTCATTAGAGTCAAGTGTGGTGGTACATACCTGAAAACCCTAACATTCTGGGAAGCTGAAGCAGGAAGATCATAAGTTCAAACCCAGCCTGGGTAATTTATGACTTAGCAAGACCCTGTCTCAAAACGGGTAGGGCCGGCCAGATAGATAGCTCAGTGGACTAAAGTGCCTGCTTAGGCAGATGCAGGGACCCTGCAGTGTGCTGAGACTGAGACTAGGCGTGGTGGCACGTGCCTGTAATCCCCACATTTGGGCAGAAGGATCACTATGAGTTTGATCTGTGTAGTGAAACCCTGTAGACCTTGTACTAAATACATTAAAAAAATTTAACAGGGATTGATATGTAGCTCAATGTGAAGGCTCTGGGTTTAATCCTAGTAGTGAAAGGAAAAGAACAAAAATATGCATCAGTTCAATGGTCTTGTAATTTCAGATTCTCAGCTCTAAGAGTGATGGTTTAAATTAATCACACTTTCAATCTGTCAATTACATCATCTTTATTCAAAATTCTACTGCTATATTATCGTCATCATAGTACCACAAACTAACAGGCTCATAATCTATGAAGTCTGTAAAACCTAATACAGACATAGTGAGTATGTTTAACTTTAATTTGCCCATGTCCTTTTTTTTTTTTTTAATTAAAAAAAAATTATTTGGTACAGGGTCTCAGTACACGGCTTGAACTTGTAATAATCCTGTCTCAGCTTCCTCAGCACTGGGATTGTAGGAGTGTACCACCACCCGGTTTTGGTGGCCAAAATATGTTCCTGGGATTCCAGGACAGGTCCAGCATGTGGTACTGGGGGAGGTGGGTCACATTCGTGTCCCTGCACATTTCCCCAGCTTCCTAGTACCCTTAGGGGAAGCGATTGCACTCAGGGCTATGAAGGTCAGCAGGTTCCACCGTGCTGAATCCTACTGCCTAAACCACGACTCACTTAGGAGACGACAGAAGCTCAGCTTCCCATCCATTTTCAAGTCCTTATACACCTTTTGTCTACATAACCAGAGAACCAAGATTTTAGAGTGTGAAGACCCCGAAACTAACTTTGACTCTGGAGACAAATATCTGAAGATTATAAACGTTTAGAAATGTGTCCAAAGCCGGGCATGATGGTGCATGCCTGTAATCCCAGCACTTGGGAGGCTGAGGCAGGAAGATTGCTGTGAGTTCGAGACCAGCCTGAGCTACAAAGTGAGTTTGAGGCCAGCCTGAACTGCACAGTGAGACCCTGTCTCAAAAAAAAGACAAAAAAAAAAAAAAAAAAAAAAAAAAAAAAAAAAAAAAAAGAAATGTATCCAAGTAAGTACTCCAGACCACAATATAACTTCATTTTTCTGAATACTGGCTCCCTACAATAAGAATTTTTTCGATACTTAAAATATTAAAATGAAAGTAAAGTTAGTTCACCATTGTTTAGAATGTGATATGCCATTTAACATTTCAGAGAACCTTGACTGTAATGTCAATATAGGTGTACTTCTGGCTGCAGAACCTAAAATGATGATCTTAATTATAGTTTGTGCTGTTTTCTTATGTAGATTTCTAACTACTTTAAGTTTTGCTTTATATCTACTCTTCTACTAGAAGTGAACATTAGATAAAATTTAAACTATGGGTCAATTTTTTAAAAATTATTTTAACTTTAGGCTATTGACAGAGATATCTGGAAACAAATTAGTACTCCTAGAGTTCAAAATCCCTACACCTTGTCTACCAAATAAACATTAAGATGGTAAATTAAATAAAACTAAAGAGAAGAATGTATTAAGAAAGCCTTAGTATAGAGTATGGCTATGAGTATATAAACTTATTCCTTATCTTAAATCTGAAATAAATAGCATACTTTTCTTTTTTAACAAAAAAGGCTTAAGGAAATGAGAGGAAAGATCTTCACTAATGACAATTAAAACAAAAACAAAAATAAAAAAACCCTCACTGGGTAATGTGAAATCTGATTCTATTTGCCAAAACATTTTTTTTCCCTTTTATTTAGTTCAGGGTCTACAGGGTCGCACTACACAGACCTGACTCATAATGATTCTACTATTTATAGCCTCCCAAGTGCTGGGATTTCAGGCACCCGTGTCACCATGCCCAGTCTCAACTGCCAGCTCTGAGTGGCCTGTGGGCGGGGCCAGTGCAGCAAGCCTAGGATCGAACCTATGGCTGCGCTCTGCCTAAGCAGGTGTTTTGGTCTGCTGAACTATCATCTATCAGGCCTGCCCTGCTTGCCAAAGCATTTAAACACTTCGAAACACATATCTTAATTTTTACCACAGTCAAAGATTTAACTGAAAACTAAAGCCTAAAACTTCGTAAATCAGCATTGATTCATCCATAATTTTGAATGAACAATTTATTAGATTGTGTTCTTTTTACTGCTCAGTCAGCTTAATGGATTAACTGGCGGTTGCTATCTCCATTGGGGACAATGAAATCGAAACGTTCTGTTCATTCTCTCCTTTCAAGGTGACTTACTGCTGTGGTTTAGATGTACAATCTAAGCCTCACAGATGTGGAAGATAATTGGCATATGGAACTGCCCCAGTGGGCAGCACTCACTGGAGGTGTGGCCTACAAGGGCGCACAGAACCCACAGAACCCAGCCCACTCCTCAACTCTCACTCTGCTTCCTGCCTGCCCTGCCATCTGGCCCAGGAACCAGCCCACTAGAGGCTGAAACCCTGACAGACTGTAAGCCAAAATAAACCTTCCCTCTATTATACTGCAGGTGTTGCTATATTGTCCCAGCAAAGAGGAAAATGACTAAGATAATTACTTTGTTTAAACCAGACCAGAACTCTATCCCACCTTCCCTGGCCTGTTACCATAAGACAGCAATACACAGCAAATGAGTACCTGCTTTTGAAAACCAATTTTACTTCAATGAAATGTAGCCATTTGAAGAAACACAAAGCAAAAAAAGTACAAACAAGAAAGGTGTTGACTATAACACTAGGTAAGTTATTAACAACAAAAATATTCAACAAGGTTACAAAAATAAGTTTAGCACTATCTAGGAGAGTATGTGCATAGTCTATCTATAACCTGGTGATTTCATTTATCAGAATATATTCTGTACTGAAAGATGCTCTTGACATGGTCAAGGAAGAATGAAGAGTCATATTTACTTTATACATTCTAACTATCTTACAGAAAGCCAGTTTATTGTTGAAGTTAACAATCATGAAAACCATTCAATTGAAACTCCCTATTCATTTAATAGTGTGGCGTTGGTATAGTGGTGAGCATAGCTGCCTTCCTATTCATTTAATATTTCTGTCTAAAGAAAAATCCTTTTTTAAAAACTAATCACAAAGTAAAGCAAGGTGCACTAAATTCAACATACATTAAATCTTTAATGGGCTGGCAGAGAAAAATATGTTTTTTTACTTCATTAATCAATGTTCCTGCAAATACACAGATTTACCAATCATACTAACTCAGAAAAACTCAAATACCTTTTCCCAAAATGCACTGTCACCTTTCCTTAGTCCCTTCTTGCCAAAAGTTTAGTTTTTTAATATGAAAGTTTCTATGTATACTATTTCAAATCCAGCTGGTATGATAAATATTTTCTTCCCTTCTCCTAGAACTCAGCCAGAAAACAAGATAAAGCCAGTTCTCTCTCCACAATTACTAAGGAAAAATGTAAGTGAAATATAGAAGTTTGACAGTCAATTACTTCCAATGTATACTTTCAGGACAGTGGACAATTTTGAGTGCCACTGTTCACAGCTAATGTTAAAAGTATTTCTTAAAGTATTTTAGATATATAATCTAATTTTTTACTAATTTCTATATACTGACAAAATACCAACTCAGAAAGTACATGATTAAAATAAACAATGAATTTTTATTTAATGATTTATAACAACGGGGCTTATAATGAATTAATATTTACTTAAAGTATTCAAACTGAGTTGATGTAATACATTAAAAATAAAAAATGTGATATTTCTCATTTATACTCTAGGAAGAATCTCAGCAAAATCTCTAACTCAGACTTTTAAATTAGTTCATAAAAGATTAAAAACAGGAATTAAACAACAAAATTCTAATTTACATCTATACCTAAGCTAGGAGATCTTGGGCAAGTTATAGAACATAAAATCCAAGATTCCCCAGTTATAAAAGGGAAAGATATTATTACACCTGTTAGGTTACTCCACAAGGCTGATAAGAAATAAAATATCCTATGTGAAAATTCTCTGAAAAATATAAAACAAGAAGCAGACTGGTGTCCTTAACAATAAACAGACATTATCCTACAAGAGTCAGAAAAAAAGTTTGATCCATTCTCCCTGTAAAGATTAAAAGACAAAATCAGAGCAAAATGACAGAATCTGAATAATGCAGGAAAATTTTTCCAAAGTAGTGGGGAAATACAATACTGCGAAATAATTCATGAGCAGAGGTATCAACTTTAAACAGATTAAATGTAAAGTTAAACATATGCTAGGGAATCAACATATGATAATATTTCAACCACAGTTAGTACTTTTTGGACTTACCTCTGCCCACTTAAGAATACAGGTCATACAGAAGACATGATTACAACTTTCTGGAAAACCAACTTCCTTCTCTAATAGGTAATTAAGGCATATTGGACATCTGTCTGCTCCACTGTACAACAGACCAGCAGCAGCATTATTTCTGCTTCCTTCACCTGTAGAATAAAACAGCCACATGTACTTCCAGGTCCTCCAAAACCAAATGATTTTGGTTTCTGACAATATGGTAAGGATCCTTCTATCTCAAGGTAATTAAGAGCTTAGGTAAATAACAAACATAGTCCTTAAGTTCAACAGCCCCAACATTTACTTACAACATATATACAGGGATAGCTCTGGGAACTGAACTCATCGTCTTGTACATGCTAAGCACACACTCTCCCACTGAACTACACCAGCCAACTTCATTATTTAATGGGGAGCAACAGGGACTTTAATTTTAAAATAAGAAATATTCACATGGTTTGAAATCTAAAAGTACCCCAGCCCCAGGGCCAGCCCTGCCCCTGAGGCATTCTGAAATGGAATTAAGACTTGAGGGGCCAGGGAGATGGCTCAGTAGAATAAGTGCTTCCCTGGCAAGTGCAAGGATCTGAGTTCAATCCCTGGTTCCGCCCAAAAAAAAAAAAGACTTGGCATGATGGCACGCCTATAATCCCAGCACTTGGGAGGCTGTAAACAGAAGGATTACTATGAGTCCAATCTAGTAGTGAGACCCTGAATACCCTGTAGACCTTTCCCTAAAAAAACTACAGAACAAAAAAGAGAAATCTAAAAGTAAAATAGACTAGTGACAAATCTCCCAGTTAAGTGTATCCCCAACTATCCAGATACATTCAATACACAAATTAACTGTTACATTTCTTCTGTGTTCTTTTAAAGGACAGAAAAGCAAATCTTGGTATATGTTCTTCCATAGTTCCTTTATACAATACTACACTATACACATTAGTCTCCCTAAAAAACAAAAACAAACAAACAAAAAAAAAAAAACAAAGGTCATTCACTTATTTTCAGCCTTTTGCTACAATAAACAACACTGAAATGAAAAATTTTGCAATTTAACAGTTTTAGAGGTATATTAATAGAGGGGCTGCAGAGGAAATTCAGCGGTCTAAGGGCCTGCCTGGCAAGAGCAAGGACCGGGTTCAATCCCCAGCAACCACATGCTATGGGAGCCGATAGTAGGACCCTGTACCAAATACATAAATTTAAATTTAAAAATTGTTTAAAGATACAATAAATTCCTAAAAACAGAATTGCTAAGATCAATGTATGTACACATTTGTAACATGAATATATTAAACAGATACAATTAAATGGCCTTCTTTATGATTTTTACTAATTTAAACTACCAACAACCTAAGCAACCAAGTGTGTATCATAGCTCACAGGCAAACAAAAGAAATCCTAAAATTCAACATAAAAATAAAAAGTAACAAGAAAAGGAGGGCCAGCAAAACAGCTCAGCAGGCAAAGCAACTGCTTTGGCAAGCCCAGGGACCAGGGTTTGATCCCAAGTCCCACATGCTTCACCTGTGCAGTGAGCCAGGAACCGAGTCTAGGCGTGGTGGGGCACACCTGTGATCCCAGCACTGGGAGAGGCTGAAAACTGGAGAACCACTATGAGTCTGAGCTGTGTAATGAGACTCAGTACCAAATACATAAAATGAAAAAAGAAAAAATAATAATGAAGGAAAGGTCAGCTTAAATGCGAACAACATACAACAAGCAAGAGGAAATGCTTATTTATCCTGGGTACAAATGTCCACACTAGTGTTCAGATCTAGAGACTAAGGTTACTCAGGTAGGGGAACTGATACAAGTATGTGAGACCCCAGTATTAAGCCAAGATCCTTAAGTAGAGTGAAGGATGGGTCCCAAAAAGAAACAAACAGATATTGGTAGAGGAAACAACCCTTAAGTACTTGTGAATCTATACAGAAAATTTATTAAGCTTTATGAAAACTCAAAAAATACGCCACCTTGAGTTAGAATCAGCAGAAACAAACCTTAGAAATCTACTGGACTCTAGTAGAATGTATAGACTTTTAAATTAGTTCATAAAAGATTAAAAGCAGGAATTAACAAAATTCTAATTTACATCTACCTAAGCTAGGAGATCTTGGGCAAGTTATAGAACATAAAATCCAAATCACATAAAGTGACTAACAGCATATCAGACCCAGAAGAAAATACTAGTGAATTTTTGAAGTCAAATTCAAAGAAACTATCTAGATTCTAAGAGAATAAAATAAGAGGTAATGATGAAAAATAAGACTAGAAGGCCAGGCATTGTGATGTATACCTGTAATTCCAGCTTGGGAGACTGAGGCAAGATGATCACTGCAAATTTAAGGCTACAAAGTGAGTTCAAGACCACTCTGAACTGCATAGAGAAACCCTACCTCAAAAAGACAAAAAAGAAAAAAGAGAAATGAGCACAATATGTAATATACTAACTGAAATGCAGATGAGAATAAAAGAAATAAAGAGGAAATGGCTGAAAATGATTTAAAAGAGTAAACTAACAGATAAAGAAAACACAATGTATGCTAATGAACCGAAATGAAAATATCCTAATCCATATCCAGAAACAATGGCATAAATAATAACTATAAACCAAAGATACTGTGGATTTAGCTCAGTGGTGCAACACCAGCTTGGCAAGCATGAGGTCCCAAGTTAGGAATCAAAATAATAATTAAAAAAATACAAAACATCAAAGATAAAAAATAAAACCTTAACAGCATATAATGGAAAAAGATACATATATCTAGAAACGAATAATTAGCCCAAGATTTCCATACACCAAGAAAATAATTAAAGAATATCTTCAAAGTGTTAAGAGAAAAAAAAATAGAATTATATAACCAAGAATCTATCTCCAAATAGTTTTGAAATAAAAAATTTAAAGGTATATCACCAATAGACAGGTTTTCACTAAAGAAATTACTTAAGAATATTTTAAAGAAGAAATCAATGGAGTGGACAGAGACCCAAGCAAATATTTTAAACATTTAATTTGGGGTATTTAAAAAGAACCAAAATAATGGATAATTATAACCCCGTAAATCTAAAACAGGATTATAAGTACTGAAATGTTCTAAAGGTCTCAAGTTGATAATGAAGACTAAAGTCAAAAGCAGAGAAAAACACTGATGCTATTTTTTTTTTTTTTTTTTTTTTGTACCAGGGACTGAATTCAGGATCTTAAGCTTGCCAGGCAAGCACTTATTCTACTGAGCTATCTCCCCAGCAATTAATGCTATTAAAGACAATAAAAACAAACTCCTAAGACAATACAGAGCATACACAGTTATTCACATATGTATATACATTCATATGTATATATGTATGTAGTACAGGGTCTCACTACGTAGACTGGACTCATAGGGATCCTCCTGTTTCCAGCCTCTCAAGCACTGGGATTATAGGCCTACACCACCACGCCCAGTCTCAATCAGTGCAGCACCCTTGGGGTGGGGGAGCGGGGCTGGCAGGCATGCCAGGGATCAAACCCCAGTCCCTGCATCTGCCTAAACAGGAGCTTTAGTCCTCTGAGCTATCTGGCAGGACTGAGCTTACAGTTAAACAAGCTGAAAAAATAAAAACAAAGTACATAGTTCACTAGGATTTTTTTAAAAATACAGTTCAACAAGCAAAAAAAATAACTTTAACCAAAATTAAAGCATGTGAGGAAGAAAAATATATATGCTTCTAAGTAGTTTCAGAACTTAAGAACAAAAGTAAAATTTAAAAAATTGTTATTTATTCATGTATACAAATGAACACCGGGGAAACACAACACTTTGCTTTCAACACATAACTTTATGAAAAGGAAATGTTGGACTGGTCAGATAGCTTGGCAGATTAAAGCACCTTCTTAAGCAGATGCAAGGGCTGAGGGTTCACTCCCCAGTGTGCTGTGCTGGCCCTGCCTCTGTAATTCCAGTGCTTGGGAGGCTGAAAACAAGAGGATCACTATAAGTCAAATCCGTATAGTGAGACCCTGTAGGCCCTGTACTAAATACATTTAAAAAAAAAAAGAAGAAGTTACCTTCCATATCATCATACTCTTGATCTCCCATGTGCAGGGCACACACAGTTTTCTTCTTCATTTTTCCTTATGAGAGTGTTTCCTATAAAATGAATTATATTAGAGAGGTTTTTATGTTTGCCTTCTCCAAATGTCAAGCAATAGTTAATTCTAAACTATAACAAATTATTTTACACATAAAGAACATAGTACAAGCCAGTTAGTTTACAGATAATTCAATACTTTACAGAACCTGCAATAAAGATGAAGTCTTACTTAAAAGCCTTACATGGCTACTAAATGAGAAAAGCTAATAATAAATTCAGTAACAGACAAAAATACAGTCCAAAACTAGAGAAAGGAGGACTGAAAATGAAGTTTTTTTCTAAGGAATGACAGGTTATGCACTGAAGACCTTAGAGCATCCAAAGAGCAACATAGCACAGAACAAAAATGAAATGCTATTTAGCTAAGCCAACCTAACAAGTGCAAGTGTGTCTACACACACAGAGGAGGTGGGGGTGCAAACCAAGAACTTTATCTCAAGGATCACACTGAATAGAACAAGCACAGCAATGCGAAACACGCAGGGCTCTAATGATTGACTAAAAGTTTATTTCAACCTTACAATTCCTTTGAAGAAAAGAAACATGACAAAAGTTATCTATGGCTGCAGATGAGGCTCAGTGATAGACCACCTGCTAGCTGGTGTGAAGTCCTGGGTTCCATCCCCAGCACTGCAAAAGAATAAAAGATGATACATGTTTACATTTCTTAAAAGACTTATGTCAAGAAAATGTAGAATGAATTATAGAGGGGAGAGTTTGATTAGATGCAAAATGACTTGCACAGCTTGAATTATTTGGTTGTGACATGAAAAGAAATTAAAGTGCTAATTTCTGAGGTGAGCATATATAGGAAAGGAGTCAGATTTTCTAGCCTAAAAGGATTAGGACAATGGTGATTCTATGAGGCAACAATGAGAAACACTGAAAAGGAAGTCAATTTGGCATTCAAAGGAAGAAATGTGTGAGATATTTTTTACTCAATTCTTAGTATTTATTCTTGAAATGATACAAGACACATAAGTGCAATGCAAAGTCCAAATATATTTTAGAATTTCTAGGCACAAGAAATCTTACAAGCAGCCTATAAGTCCACTAAAAGAACAAAGTGTGGTATTTATACATAATGGAGTACTATTCTGCCAGAAAGAAGAATTTAAGAGTCATTTGTAGGAAAAGCATGCACCTTTAAACCAAAATGGTAAGTGATATGAGGCTCCAAGATTAGCTATCATATGGTTTATCTTATATGAAAAACCCAAAACATAAAGAGAAAATAAAAGGGAATAGGAAGAAAGGTGACACACCTTTTGCAAAAAGAAAACAGATGACGAGATGGAGGAGGGGCAAGGGTAAGGTAGGTGACGGAGACAAAAATAAAAAAGAATCAAGATGACATGCATACATGTACCAACTCCTCCCAAGGAATATAATCATTTGTACTGCAAACACATACTAATAAAATTACAAAAATTGAAAAAAGAAATTTCAAAAAAAAATAAATCTCCAATTTCAAATGAAATTCTCCCATTGATATCTGAGGCAATTTTTCTAATTTTTTTCCCCTTTTTTTAAGTTACCAGGGATCAAAAAAGGGCCCTGTGCTTATCAGGCAGGCGCTTAAGCCACTGAGCCTTCTCCCAAGTCCTATTTTCTAAAATAATATACACATGCCCATTTCCACCTGAAAAATGACTTGTCTGGAAAAAATCCTGTATTTGATCAAATGGAGAAAAATACAATCTCACATTTTGGTTATAAAACCAACTGCAGCTGCCTTCCTACCATCAACTCAGCCAGCCTGCACTGAAAGAGTACTTGAAGTTACAGTACTTAGTGGTAATGTGGACAGGAAATGGCTCAGTGGTACAACCATGTGCATGGCAAGTAGGAGCACTCATGAAGCCCTCGGCTCACTCCTCAGCAGTCAACAAAATTGTTTTTTGAAAGCTATTAGGTTTTTTGAGACAGTGTCTCATTATATAGTTGAAGCTGACTTTGAACTTCCTATGCAGCCTAAGCTGACCTCACAATCACAGCAGTCCTCCTGCCTCAGCTTTCAGAGTGCTGGGACTGCAGACGTGCACCATCACACCCAGCCTGTAAGCTTTAAAAACAGCATGAGAATCAAGATGGCAGAGTGGTGAGCAACAGCAAAATTTAGTCTCTCTGAGATCTGGAATTCAGAAACTGGAAATTAACAATCTGGGGAAAAGAAAAAAGAGCAGACTGCAGGAATTGGGAAAGAACTGACGGGAAAATTTAAAGCTATAGAGAAGTCTGATAGTTGGACCACAACGCAGACCAAGAAGCTGATAGATGCTTTCCAATCGCAGCAGAGAAACAGGCAGAAGGAAAAAGGGAAAGGGGTTTAATTACCTTGGAGGACACAGAAAGAATCTCAGGGAGATAAGCAATTCTCTGGATTAGAACAAAGGGAGGCTGAGGCTTTTATGTCCTTTTGCCAGGGGTGGAGTTTGAAAGGGATGTTTGGATATACTGAGGAGCTGATTAGGGCCACCCCTGAGGTGGCAGGAAAGGTGAAAGGAAACTGCACCCTGGGCTGATTTGGAGAAGGGGAAAGGTGGTCTCTGGGAAGATAAACTGGTATCTTAAGGGCTTCAGTCATATTAGATAACCACCCTAATAACTCAGCAATTCATACTAGGGCCATAACCTATCAGAAACAGTCTTGGCCTCTGTCCCTGGCTCATGGAGAGGGGAGACTGTAAGATGCAAAATATTGCTGAGCACTCCTGGAAACACAGGCTGCAGCAGACTGGCCCAGCAATACAGGCTCCAGGCAGTTGTGAGAGCTTGGGGTTTACTCCGAGGGGAGTCTTCTGCATGGCAGCCATGAGTTGGGTTTGGACCCCAAAACAGGCACATACCATCTTGTTGGAGACTGTCTGGTTGGGCACCATTCTGGGAAGAAATTTAGAACAGCTAGGAGATGGCTTTGCGTCAGTGTCTCAGTGTCACAATGACCTGGTGACAGACAGTCACAGGAGACATCCATGGGCAGAACGCACTAGGAAGAGACCTGCCAAGGGTTTTGAGCATGGGATGAGAAAGACACAGGCACAGGTTCTCGCTGAGAGGCCAGGCGCAGCTGGAGTTGCACTGAGTCAGAAAGTGCCACAGGATGTTTCTGAGACCTTGCCCCACTGCACACATGAAGCACAGATCTCAGGTCTGACTGCCTTCTGGCACCAACAGGGTCACATGAGGCACACAGACATCGCCATAGAACAGGATAAACAAACCCAGTCTGTAACATTAAGTGGAGAAGATCATGAATTCCTGGACTCCAAAACTATGGATGCAGGAAGAAAATCACTCATTCAAAAACAGAAATTGTTTTTTTTCTTTATTTTCCCCCTTTCCCCTTTCATCTCCACTGGTTTATTGAGGCTTAGGGAATTTTTTTTTGCCCTTTGTTGGGTTTTTTTTTTAACTCTTCCCCTTTTTTTCTCTCTCTTTTCCTTTTAATTTTATTTTTTTTCATATCTTTAGTCTCCATGTTACTTAGTTTTCTTCTTCCCTTTCTCTTCTACCTCCTATTTCATTTAGGTTTTTTTTTTTTTTTCTGTTCCTTTATGCAATTCTATAAATACCGTTTTACTTAACAGGATCCTTTTTCTCAGTTCTCTCTTCCTTCTCATTTCCCACTGACTAATTTTTCCAATTTTCCCTCTTGCAGTCTCCTATTCCCACCCTTACATCTCTCATGGTATAAGAATCAAGCGGGATTAACCTTTATAAAGCCGATGCTATGTGCTATATTCTTACTGCTATCACTAGTTGTTAGACTTAGTACACATGTGCTATATATCAGTATCTAGGCTGTCTTAGTGTTCATGCAATACAACTATTGTGGATTTCTTCTGTATGGTTGAGAGCAGTACACTATTGGTTCTTATAATACGTCAATATCCAATTTATCTTGGACAGTACTACTGTTGTAGACTGTCTGATATTCCCGGATTAACTGTTGCTATTAAAGAGTTTTTTCTGTGTGCAAATGTCCATATTACTTCTGCAACATTAGCAGTACTACTATATGGGCCAGCAAGATAGCTCCTAGGCAAGTGCACCAGTGATCCCTAACACCACATACTGTGCCTGTGCTGGCCCCAACCCACATGCTGAACCAGCCACTGAGTCTGGGTGTGGTGGCACATAACTGTAATCCCAGCACTGACGAGGCTGAAAACAAGAGGATCAGTGGAAGTCTAAGCTGGGTAGTAAGACCCTGTAGTAAATGCATTCAAAACCAAAACTATACACACTACAGTCCAATCTCAGAAAGCTGTGTGTTAGACCCAAGTACACTGCATCCTCTCCTCCCAAAGCAACATAAGCAACTGGATTTTGAAACAGAGCTAAGTGTTATAGTTAGCTATGTCCAAAATGCATAACTGAAAAGCAAACTAACTGAAAATCTCTGCTTTCTAGGAACATTATTTCCATTAGTGTAAGTGCCTGCAAACCTAGCCCACAAAACCAAAAATAACAGAAACATAAGACAAGGCAACAAACTACTATCCCAAATTCCTAACTCTTCCTGGGGACCTCAAAAAGAGGAAAGTCACATATTTCAAAATGATGGCAGGAAACTGAAGAAAAAACCCAAAATACCAAAAAAAAAAAAAAAAACAGATCAATGATGTGCTCAATGGATCACAGAAGCTATAATGGATCACAGAAACTGTAACTTAACTAAGCAGATAATGAAAGTGTGAAAACAATCTGGAAGATTACAGAATAGACTAGTAAAAAGCTAGTGCTTTTGATCCCTGGCCTCCTATCCCCCCTGGCCTGCCATGGGGGCAGGCTAAGGCAATTGAAACTGGGCGTGGTGGTGCGTGCCTGTAATCCCAGCTCTTGGGAGACTGTAAACAGGTGGATCACTACAAGCCTGACCTAGTAGTGAGACCCTGAATACCCTGTAGACCCTTCCCTAAAATACAGAAAAAAAAATAATAATAAAAATAAAAAGCTAGTGCTAAACAAAATGATACAAAGTGTCAGAATAGCAAAGAATTAGAATCCATGAAAAGGGGCCGGGGAGATAGCTCAGTAGAATAGGTGCTTGCCTGGCAAGCACAGGGGCCTGAGTTCAATCCCCGGTTCCACCAAAAAAAAAAAAAAAAAACAATAGAATCCATGAAAAGGTTACACACAGAAATTCAACAGACAAAAGTATTATACTGAAAGCATGAGCAGTGTAAGCAACCAATACAATGACAAATCAGCAGAATTAGAAGGTATGAATGCTTTCACAGACCAATTGCTCAGAGACCTTAAAAACAGTAAGAGAAGAGCCAGTGAGATAGCTCATCAGAATAAGCACCTGCTTAGGCAAGTGTAGGGGCTGGGGTTCGATCCCTAGCACCACATGCTATGCCAGTTCTACCCCCAGGTATACTGAGCCAGAGACCAAGTCTGGGTGTGGCAGCACACGCTGTAATCCTGGCACTGAGGAGGCTGAAAACAGAAGGATCATTACAAGTCCAAGTTGCATAATGAGATCCTGCACAAAATACAAAAAAAAAAAAAAAAAACAGTAAGAGAACAGGAAAAATGAAAGCAGTAGCTGCTAGGTGATGCAAAAAATGACTAAGATCAAATATGATAACTGAAAAGGGCACAATAAAGCAGATATAACAGGGTATAAAAGAAATAATAAGAAAAAACTTTCAAAATACAGGGTAGAAATTGAAGTACACAAATAAGTGATGCATACAGAACCCTGAAAAGCCATGACCAAGGGCCAGAGATATAACTGAGCAACACAGCACCTACCTGGCAAGTACAATATTGTGAGTTCAATTCCCAGTACAAAAAAAAAAGCACAATCAAAAGAGAATCTATAGCTCAGCAGCATAAATGCTTGCTTACCTGACAAATGCAAGGTCCTGAGTTTGATCCCCAGTACAAAAACAAAACACCTCAAAAAAGAACCTTTCCATTTCACATGATACCAAAAGTTGAATATAGGGACAGAATCAGAAAAGCTATTAAGAGAAAAGCAATGAACCACTTACAAAGATAAAAAGCAGTCTTCTCAACACAAACCTTAAAGAGTAGGGAAGCTTGGAGTTAAGTGTTTTATGTCCTAAAAGATAACAACTTCCAACACACTCTGCAAACTTTCTTTCAAACCTGATGCAGAAATAAGGTATTTCTATAACAAAGACATCATAGAAGTAACTCATGACCACCAACCAGATCAGCATTCCAAAATTTCTCAAGGCAGCCCCCAAAAGATCAATGAAACCAACAATGCTAAACGTTCTAATAAAATGTATACACAAGGCAAGCAAAGTGAGTAGTTAAATAGAAATTAAAAGGGAAGAAGTACATCCACAGTTGTTCTGGAACATATCATTATCTTGACTCATAAAATGAGACAATCATCCAATCAAAAATGACACTACAAACTAGGCATGCCTGTAACCCCAGCACTCGGGAGGCTGAGGCAGGAGGATTGTTGTGAGTTTGAGACCAGCCTGAGCTACAAAGTGAGCTTAAGGCCAGCCTGAACTGCATAGTGAGACCCTGTCTCAAAAATAAAAAAATAAAATAAAACTACAGACCAATCTATTTCAAAAACACAGACGTTAAAAACTGTCAACAGGATACCAGCAAACAATAGAACAAGCTGCCAGAAAGACCATACATCATGACCAAGTGAGCTTCATCCCAAGGATATAGGGATAGTTCAACATAGATCAATAAATGTAATACATCAAATTAACAGAAGGACAGGAGCACATGATCCCTATAGAAACACAAAACCCAACCAACTGATAAAATCCAACATTCATTCCTGGTAAAACCCAAGAAAACAGGTACAGAAGAACCTTACCTCAATCTGTTGAAAGCCATTTATGACAAACTAAGAACCAACATCAGACTGAATGGAAAAAATCTGGAAGCCTTCCCTCTAAAATCAGGAACCAGATAAGAATGTCCATTATCACTGCTTCTGTTGAACACAGCAAGCAAAACATCAACAAGAAAAATCAGTCAAGAAAAAAGCAGTACCAGAGATATATACAGTAAAGGAAGAAGGTAAGTTATCATTTGCAGGTGATATGATGCTCTATGAAGACCCAAAAACCCACCAAAAGACTCTTAGAATTGATAACCAAATACAGTAATGATCCAAGATACAAAGTCAACACACAAAAATCAGCATCCCTGTATACTAACAATGAACCCACTGAAAAAGAAATTAGGAAAAAAATATACTATGCATAATAGCACCCAAAGAAATTAAATTCTTAGGAAATAACCTAACAAGAAATAAAAGACCAAAAACTACAGCACTCTGAAAAAGGAAATCAAAGATAATAGAAAATTGAAAGATGTCCCCGTTCCTAAATATCCAGAACCAATATAGTCAAAATAGCAATACTTCTAAAGTTGATATACAGAGGTAATGCAATCCCAATCAAAATTCTAACAGCATTCTTCATAGAATTGGAGAAAACAATCTTAAAATTCATACAGAACCAGAAGAGACCCAGAATAGCAAAAGAACTATTAGATAAAAAGCCAAGTGGAAGGCATCACAATCCCAGGCTTGAAGTTAATTATAAAGCTACTGTAATAAAAACAGCTAAAGATACTAGCATAAAAACAGGCATGAAGCTCAAAAGAACAGAATAAAATACACAGTCACAACCCCAAGCACATTCAAATATTTGATCTTTAACAAAGAGACCAAAAACATACACCGGAAAAAAGATAGCTTCTTCAAATAAATGGTGCTGGGAAAACTGGCTATTCACATGCAGCAGACCAATATCTCTCCCCATGTATCAAACTAAAATCAAAATATATCAAAGAACTAAATGCTAGAACAGAAACACAACCTGCTAAAACTCTTGGAAGGCATAGGCATAGACATTCTGAACACAACCCAGTTCCATGAGACAGCACAGACAGAGAATTAATATCTAGAATACATATATAATTCAAAGACAATAGACTCCCTCAAAGGCTCAGTGGTGCAGGACCTGCCTGGCAAGTCCTGAGTTTAACT
Source organism: Ctenomys sociabilis (assembly GCA_004027165.1). NCBI lineage: Eukaryota > Metazoa > Chordata > Mammalia > Rodentia > Ctenomyidae > Ctenomys > Ctenomys sociabilis. The sequence continues at coordinate 46,475 of PVKA01004248.1, forward strand.
CCTGGAACAAGACAACCAACAGAATCTCTCAAAATGTAAGATCCAATCAAAACTGGACAAGTGAAATAAACAAATACTTCTCAGAAGAACACAAATAGCCAATAAATACATGAAGAAATCCTCAACACTGCTGATGAATACAGAAATTCAAATTAAAGAGATTCCATGTACCCCAGAAAAAGTCATAAAAAAAAAAAAAAAAATGCTGGTGAGGCTATGGCACCCTTCTACATTGTTACTGGGAAAAGTACAACCACGATGCATATTGAAAAATTCCACTGACCCCACTATTCTCTCTCTAGGTATCATCACAAAAAAAGTTAAAAACATATTTACAGTGATACTTAGTAGCACAATTCACAACAGTTAAATCTTGAAGAAGTTGCCTGGCCATGAATTTACAAAACAGCAAAAAAATTTCCCAAGCACATGAGAAGAATCTGACATACACTTCAGTGATGTGTATAGAATTCCAATTAGCCATAACCAAAATAAATCTACATCAAGACAAATAATTATCAAGATTCCAGAAATTCAGCACAAGAACCAACTATTAAAAGCTATTAGAGAAAAGAAACACATCACCTATAAAGGAAAGCCCATCAAAATCATGGCAGATTCCTCAACACAAACCATCAAGTAAAGAAGAACTTGCAGTGACGTTATCTCAGGTCCTGAAAGAAAACAACTTCTAACCCAGACTGATGTACTCTGCAAAACTATAGATACTTGCACTTCATTCAGAACAAATGAAGAAATTTATGACCACCAAAACAACCCTTCCAAGACTACTGAAAGATTTTCTGTAAAAAGACAAAATCATTGACCACAATTTCAAGAATAACAAAGAAGAAATGCCAAGCCGGGCAAGCAAACAGAGGGGAAAAGTGGGGAACAGCAAAAAAATAACATGAAAAAGATAAAGTCAATACATACCAGCTATAAACATTAATGTAAGTGGCCTCAATTCACCAATCAAAAGAAACAAGCCAGCACAGTGAATCAAGAAATAAAATCCAACAATATGCTACATGCAAGAAACACATTTAATGCAAAAGGAAATTCACAGACTGAAAGTCAAAGGACAGAAGACAATTATAAGAAATTATAGGGGGCCAGGGAGATGGCTCAGTAGAATAAGCATTTCCCTGGCCTGAGTTCAATCTCCAGTTCTGCAAAAAAAAAAAAAAATTATAGGGCTGGGGATATAGCTCAGGAACTTAAGAGCCTACCTGAGAAGTACAAGGTCCAAAGTTCAATCCCTAGCACCATAAATAAATTAATTAATTAATGCAGAAATTAATGCAATGGGCATTTTAAAAAAAGAAGTAGAAGTAGTAGTAATGGAATTGAAGACTTGCTTCTTTGAAAGACTAAGGTTGGTAAAGTCCCCAGTCAACTTTATCCAAAAAAAGAAAAGAAAAACTCAAATTCATGCATTAAGGAACGAAAAGGATAAAATCACTACAGATTCAATGGAAACTCAGAAGATCATCAATACCTACTTCAAAAATCTTTAGTCGCATAAAATGGAAAATACAGATAAAACAGACTCCTAGAAACATATAAATTACCAAAGCTGAATCAAGACCATATAAAAATTTGAGATAACTCAGTATCAGAAAATGCAATTGAAAATATAATAAAAAAACCTAACAACAAAAAAAGTTCAGGTCCTGATGTATTCACAACTGAATTCTACAAGAAATTTAGAGAAGATTTAATGCCAGTACTTCTCAAAATCTTTAATGAAATTGAAAGGGAAGTAGTTCTCCCTAACTCATTTCTGGAGGCAAGTATCACACCGATACCAAAACCAGAGACAGACTCAACCAAAAAGAAAAACTACAGGCCAAACTCCCTAATGAACATAGATGCAAAAATCCCCAATAAGACAAACAGAATGCAGTGAACAGAATGCAGCAAGCCATCAAGAAAGATAACCAAGTGGGACTCACCACAGGAATACAGGGAAGGTTCAATAATACATGCAAATCAATAAATGTAACACACCGTATCAATAGAGCCAAAGATAAAAATCATAAAATCATCTCAATAAATTGAGAAAAAGCTTTTGATAAAGGACAACAATTACAATAAAAACCTTACAGACTCTGAGATGAGTCACAGGGGTATGTTTTGCTCAGCTTTTCCAATATAAGACAATAGCTATCTGCTCTCTTTGTTTTCAAGCCTTTTTTCAAATAATGTTTTCAGTCTGGTTTATAATTAGCAATTGTGAAATGTTCCATTTAATGTTTAAAAATGTGGGGAAAATGTTCAGACTTAAAAGGTATGTAAGGGGCTTGCGAGACAGCTTAGCAGACTAAGCACCTGCTTAGGTAAGCACTTATCCTACTGAACAATCCCCCCCTTACCCCTAAGGACCAGGGTTTGATTCCCAGGGACTGCTTACCACACTAGCCCCGCCCCAGGGCATGCTGAGCCAGGGACAGAGTCTGGGTGAGTTAGTACACACCTGTAATCCCAGCAAGGGGGTGGCTGAAAGCACTAGGAATCCAAGCTGTGTAGTGAAATCCTGTATAAAATACATAAATTTTAAAAAATTATGTAAGATCAGATCTCTATTAGGAAGAATATGATCTGAAATAGCAAAATGAGACCAGCTGAAACATGCAATTGTTTTTTATTTTATTCTTTATTTTTTTTGGCAGAACTGGGGATTGAACTCAGGCCCTTTCACTTGCCAAGCAAGTGCTTATTCTACTGAGCCATCTCTACTGGGACAAAGGTACAATTTTATTTTATTCTTTATTTGCAATTGTTTTTTAAAAACATGCACTTGATCTTTTGTCGGTATCTGTTTTATTCCACTGGAGTAATGTGTTAATTGCAAAGCATTTCTTCCTGATTAACACACAGATGTAGATATTACAGTACAATAATGAAAATAATTGAACTAAAAAGAAACCCTACAGAAAACCCAAATAGATGGTCTTTATCTCAATCTGCTAAAAGCCACCTATGACAAACCTATGAATGGACACAAACTGAAAGCTTTCACTCTAAAATCAGAAATAAGAAAATGATGTCCATTACCCCACTTCTATTCAATATAGTTCTGGAAATGTTAGCCAGAACAATTAGACAAGAGAGAAAAATAAAAAGAATATGGGTAAGAAAGGAAGGGAAATTATCATTATTTGTAGATGACATGATACTCTACATAGAAGACTCAAAGCACACGAACAGAAGATTTCTAGATTTAATAACCAAATTCAGTAACATAGCTGGATACAAAGTCAGCACTCAAAAAGCAACAGTATTCCTGTACACAAACAACCACCAGATAAATTAGGAAAACCACACCCTTCACAATAGCATAAAAAAACACCTTAGAAATCAATCTAAGAAGCCGGGCGTGGTGGCGCATGCCTGTAATCCCAGCACTCGGGAGGCTGAGACAGGAGGATTGTTGTGAGTTCGAGACCAGCCTGAGCTACAAAGTGAGCTCGAGGCCAGCCTGAACTGCATAGTGAGACCCTGTCTCAAAAAGACAAAAAAAAAAAAAAAAAGAAATCAATCTAAGAAATGAAAACATCATTACATAGTGATGTAACATACACCCATGTTTATGGCAGCACGATCTGTAATAGCTAAATCTTGGAAACAACTTAAGAGAGACAAAAAAAAAATGTGTTTTTATACAATGGAGTGCTGCTCAACTATAAAGAAAGATAAAATCAAGGCTTTTATAGGTTAATGGGTACAACTAGTCACTTTTTTTTTTTTTTTGGTGGTACTGGGGTTAGAACACAAGACCATACACTTGCCAGGCAGGTGCTTATGCTACTGAGCTATCTCCCTAGCCCATGGGTACAACTAGAGATCATACTCATAAGTGAAATAAATCAGACTCACATGTGTGAACATCACATTGTCTTCCCAGTGTAAGAATCTGAAAAAGATCCAAAAGGTACAGTAGATACAGTGAAAAGGAAAGAAACTTCTCAAAAAAGAATAACTGGGATGAGGGGAAGAGAGAAAAGGAGCATATATATATATATATATATATATATATATATATATGTGTGTGTATATATATACACACACATATATATATGGTAAAATAATTGTACTATTAATTTCTATTTCATTGAAAAGAATGTTAACATTCATATATTGTTTGACTAATCTTAGATGCCTATATCTGGTAATTTGAGCAACTACCTTAAAGATAACAATATATAACAATGATTACCTTCCTATCGTCATTTTAACATTCTGCACTGTTTATTCTCTTTAAAATAAAAAAGATAAACTTGAGACAGTAATGTTAAGTGAAACAAATCAGACAAATAAGCATAAATATTGTAGCTTCTCTTATATGAAGTACAATTATAAAGAACAAAATAACAGAAAATATAAAGTAGGGAGATAGAGCTTTCCCAAAGTGAAAGAGATGGATGGAGGAAGGAAGGAGTGAAAAAAGAATACAAAAAGAAATTAAAATGTGTTATATGGGGCCAGGGAGATGGCTCAGTGGAATAAGTACTTTCCTGGCAAGCTCAAGGGCCTGAGTTCAATCCCAAGTTCTGCAAAAAAAAAGTGTTATGTACATGTCCCAATTCAAAGATCGAAATATTACATACTTCAAACATGTACAAAATTAAACTGGAAAGAGATCAAGAGATAGAGCAGTGAGCAGGAAAAAAGGGAAAGGAATGAAAAAGTAATTGATTACACACACACATACACACACACACACACACACATATATCCCCACAAAAAAATAAAGCATTATATACTGCAAGCATGTACTAATAAAAAAAATGCTTGAAAAATTTTTTTAAAGAATGAAAGACTTAGATGGGGATATAGCTCAGTGGCAAAGCACCAACCAGCCTGCCACATACAATGTCCCGAGTTTAATTGCTGGTACAAAAAAAAGAGTGATTTAAACAGCTTGACAAAAGAGTAGTTTTACAGCAGTATCTTTCATAGCAGGGTATCTACATAAGCAGAAATAGTGTTTTATTTTCATTAAATGACCATATTGTCATTTGTAAGTAGTTTCAATAATGTAGACAATTTGGGGGGAGGGGAAAGAACCGCAGATTGAACTCAGATCCTTGCGCTTGCCAGGGAAGCACTTATTCTACTGAGCCATCTCCCCAGTCCCAATGTAGACAATTTTTGCGGCAACTATTGTGGATGCTCTTTAAGGTTTTTATTTTTATTTTGGTTTACTTTATGCTACTGTAACACTATTGTAAAGACAATGTAAAAGGGACAAAGAATCGGCATCCCCTCATGGTAGGAAGAATAGAGTTGGAGAAATAGAAGTATTAAAATGAACAAGACAGCATATGCTAGGTGCCATACGTGAGATGAAGGTGGAGTTCCTAAGAAATTCAGACAAGTATTAAGTGCTGACCATAAAGGAAAGAAATGTAGACTGCAAAGAAAATGCACGAGTTTCCAGAAATTTTTCATGACCAATTTAGCTGGAAAAGAATTACTTAGGAAAGCAGAAAGAGATAAGAACAATGAATTATGAGCCAGAATGTAAAAGAACTTATAGGTACTTAAGTCCAAGCCAAATCTACATAACAGTTTTGTTAAAATCCGACATTCACTAAGGGAAAATCTACTTTAAGGTTAATGCAGCAGCAGAAACGGGAGGAAACTGGTTATAAGAAAATGAAAAGAACACTGGATGTCAAAAAAGAGGTCTCCAGGCCATGGGCCAAGTTTTATCCCAAAACCTAACAGACACATGCTTACAAATGCAACATAAGGTGCTCATTTTACATATCATGTTACATACTGAATATTCTGCCCTGCCATCCACATTGAAACCTTGCAATTAAAGAGGCACACTTAAAAATACTAAAATACTGCTGGGGAGATGGCTCAGTGGAATAAGTGCTTCCCTGGCAAGCACAAGGGCCTGAGTTCAATCCCCAGTTCTTAAAAAAAAAAAAAAAAAAAAATACTAAAATACCAAAACACTACATTTAAAATCGTTCATTAAACTTGAGCTAATTTAAGGTTCCAAAAAAAAAAGTTTATTGCCATTACCACTGGATTTAGAAAAAGGTAACTTAAAAAAGATAAGGAAACTAAGATACTGTCATCTGAAAATGTGACAAACAGGACTGTCACAAGGGTATTCCTGACTCCTAAATCTGTCTTAAAAAGCACAACTTACACCTTACTATTAACATCGGGATAGAGTCCGTAAGTAGGATGGAGAACTCTAGGATAAAATGTAAAACAGTGTCACCTTATCCTGAGTAGAACTATTAAGTCTCAAGACAGCTTAGTTAAGAAGTTGAGAACAGGGGGCTGGAGAGATGGCTCAGTGGAATAAGGGCTTCCCTGGCAAGCACAAAGGTCTGAGTTCAATCCCCGGTTCTGCAAAAAAAAAAAAAAAAGAAGTTGAGAACATACCTAAACCCTACTTTTCACTAAAATCTTTGCTGTAAATCTTTTACAAAAAGGAGTATCTGTATGCTGCTATCCTGACTCCTAGGTCAGTGAGCAAGGTGTCTTAGTTGGATGGTGAGAAAGTCAATAGTAAGATACTGGACTCAAAGAGGAAGGCTAGAGATCCCAACACAAGTTACCTGACAATCAGAAGTATGTCCCACCACAGCAGAATTACACCTGAGTTTAAAAAAGAATATAAGCCTGGTATGGCTGCCCACACCCATAATCCCAGAATTTGGGAGGCTTACATGAGGATGGTAGTCACAGACTAATCTGGGCAAATTAACAATTTAGGCAGACTGTCATAACATAACATAATATCACATGCTGGGTTGGAGGTGCAGCTCCATGTGTAGGTCCTGGGTTCAGTGTCCGGTACTAAAGAGAAAAAAAATTATTTTATTTTTAAAGGAGAGAAAGGGCTGGTCAAATAACTCAGCAGATTAAAGCGCCTGCTTAGGCAGGTGCAGGGGCCAGGAGCTCAATCCCTGGGCCTTCTGTACTGGCCCCGCCCCCTAGGGCACACTGAGATGGCAATTGAACCTGGACTAGTGCATGCACCTGTAATCCCAGCTCTTAGGAAGCTATAAACAGTAGGATCACTACAAGTCCAATCTACACAGTGAGACCCTATACGTCCTGTACACCTTGTCCTAAAATTACGTAAATAAATAAATAAAGGAGAGAAAAAGCCAGCAATAATGACAGTGGGAATGGAAAACTAGCTATATACAGAGAATATTATAAAATAAGTATAATAAAGATAATCGGAACCAGTTTTCTAAGAGAAAGAACTTATAAATCTAAAAAGTCCGAAAAACTGGAAATTTGTAAATTGAAACAAAGAATAAATGCCCTGCCCAAATCTGTCTACTGAATAGTTTAAAAAATCTAAATGTTCCAAATACCTTTCCGCAATAAGGAAATCTTTTCTTGGAGGGATGGTTGATTCTAGGGCTGTGGCAAGTAAAGTACAGTGCAAAGTAATCTTGGAAATTTTTTTTTGAGAAAAAAAGAAAATGCTGAATGCAAGTGAAAAGAAAGCAGAAATTAGCTTTAAAACCTTTCAATGACCAAAGTAGAAAATTTGAGAACATATATAAGGTTGATAAGCAAGGGGCTATTTTTACTATCTCAAAATAATTCCCCAAAAAATACACATTACTGGAGGGGGAGGCAGACCTTCCAGGAAAGCAGCTTGAAAGGACTTACCATAATCACATGAACCAAGTGTCCCATCTTCAGTTCAGGGCCAAACAAAAATTACACTGATAGTATGCAATGAGAAAAACATTACTACTGTGTAAAGTACACAATCTGAATCTAGTTATAAGAAATCTAAGGCAAACCAAATTAAGAAAGGGACAGTTAAAGCAAAACTAATTCATGAACTTTAGTGATCCTCCTGTCTCAGCCACCACACCCAGTTTCAGTGGCTGACACAGTCCTCAGTACCAAAGATGAAACCTGGGTCCTTGCACTTGCCAGCCAGGTGCTTAGACCACTGAGTATCTCCCCCGCCCCTAACTCATAAACTTTAAACAGTGTCAACATCAGGAAAGTCAAGTTAAAACTGACTATCCTAGCATAAAGAATCTAAAAAAAACATTGCAGGGTCCAGGGAGATGGCTCAGTAGAATAAGCACTTCCCTGGCAAGTACAAGGGTCTGAGTTCAATCCCCAGTTCCGCCAAAAAATAAAAATAAAAAAATATTGCAGTTAAATGCAACACAGAACTGTGAGTTTAATCTTTTGTTGTTATTAAAAAAAAAAATCACTATGGAAATTGGTAAACCTGACTGAGGCTAAAGATCAGATGCTAGTACTTTTCTCTTTGCTGAGATAAAACACTTTACACAAGTTAAGGAAAAGTTTATTTAGCTCACAGCTTGTGGAGATTTCAGTCCCGAATCAGCTGGCTTCAAAGCAGGGTGGCAGAGCGGACAGGCATTGCAGAAGGAAACAGTTCGCAGTGGGCAGAGGGGCGGACAGGCATTGCAGAAGGAAACAGTTCGCAGTGGGCAGAGGGCAGCAAGGCAGCAAGCCAGGGCCAACCACAGTTCTTCCCATCCCTTGTGTCTTACCCAGGTCCTCAGGGCAGGCAGTGTTCACACCCTTAATCCCAGAGCCCTTGGTCCTAGTACTGTTCCACAATCAATCCCAGCACCACACATTCCAGGTCCAGCCTCCTCTGAGGAAGCCCCACTGTGACCGCATGAGGCTTCAAAGGGACATCTATCCCAGGCTACAACATATAGCTAGGCTCATTTCCTGATTTTGATGCCAGTATGAATTATTTAGCAGAAAGCCTTTGTCCTTTTATTTGTTCAAAGTAGTAAGATAGCATTTACAACTAAATTCCTTTTTTTTTACAACTAAATTTCAAATGGCTCAGAAAAAAAAAGTACTTGAACTGTACTTGAAACTTTTAGCTTTTTTAAAGTTACCTACAAAATTAATTTATAGTACCTAAATCTAGCATGCAATCAAAGCAGCATTCCTAGCAAATGAAGAACATGTGTCTTTTATCTCATATGAAGAACTATCATGCATGAGATTCTAAATGATCTCCGATCATGACCATCCAATAAGGTAACCACTATTCAGTTATATAGTTGCGCTGGCACTAACTTGAAGTTGCACTTCATGTGCTCCTGTCAGCTACTGTACTGGGCAGTACAAATACAGAGCATTCCATCACTGCAAAAATGTCTGCTGGAAAGCAGTGGCCTACCAATTGGGAGACCAACTGATACAATGAATAAAGGCCAAAGAGTTACAGAGATCCACTTAGTAAAATTTATCATGTGCTCTGATAACAATTTAGCCTCTCTAGAGCCTGTCTCATTTCTGCAAAAATAGACCAATATATCTAATACTGGAAAGCCACTAAAAAGATCAGATAAAATTTATATATAATGTATTTAAGAGTGGTTAATATACAGTAAATATTTGATAAACATTAGCTCTCTGCTGTAAAATGAATAAACTTTGATCTTACTACTTTCAGAACTATAGCAGTTATGCAATTATAAGAGCACCAAAAAGACCAATAAATTCCACATTGTTGCTATAACCAAAGAAAAATGTCAGTTCTTACCTTTTCCAACCCTTCCTACTGATCACATGCCCCTAGAGTCATTCTCTTCCTTTGGGTTCTCTAACAACATACTCACCTTCTATTTCTTTTTCCTTCACAACAGTCTTTGACACCTTACATTCTTCCAATAAACTTTTTATATCTGAGGCTACTATGGTTTTATTCTAGGGTTGTTTTCCAACATACTGTCTCTTCAAGGCAATTTTATCCCTTCTGTTTTAATTAGCTCCAAATTACTATTTCCAGCCCATACTTCCCCTTTGTTAAAGCCATATATCTAATTGCCTACACACCATTTCCACTTGAAAGCTCCCAAAATAGTTCAAACAGTATGTGAAAACTAGAAGAACTTGGTCCTCACTTGGTATGACCATCAACCCAGGGCATAAACCTGGAGTCATTTTTGAAATGTTTCTCCTGTACCTATGACCAATTAATTGCGACCCATTAATTTCAAATTTCATCCACTTAGCCCACCGCACAACTCTGAACATAATTCAAGCTATCCTCATACCTTCCACACTGTCAAAAGCCTTCTAACTAATTTTTCCAGGTTTGCTGCCTCTCTTCCATTCAAAATGTATCACAGTACCCTAGTTCTACCTACTGAAACTACCAAAAATAAATCTAATGTGCCTTCTAAATGACAAAAATTTTTAATGTAATATAAATACATTTATATTACCCTACTCTTAGGTAAGCATCTTTAGTTCCCTCTATATTTTGACAAATTAGTTTCAAGGCCACAAATTGCCTTTAAAAATATGGACCCCTTCCCTGAATAGGGTCCATGCACATCTAAAGTTTCAAACCACAATTACTCATTTTATCGTTTATAGCTAAAAGCACATTAATCCAGTAAATATTTATTAAGTACCCACCTCATGTCAAGCATTATTCAGATGTTTAGAGATAAGAGTGACAAAATGACAAACCTGTTTTCACAAAAGTTCCATTAGCAAGAGATAGAATAAACTTATTAATAAAGTAAGTTAAATAATATTATATGGTAATATGATAAAATGCTATGGAGAAAAATGGCTATGAAATTTTTTTTAAAAAAAGGAGTAAGGGGCCAGGGAGATGGCTCAGTAGAATAAGTGCTTTCCTGGCAAGCGCAAGGATCTGAGTTCAATCCCTGGTTCCACAAAAAAAAAAAGTAAGAATAATAAGTGTGGCGAAGAAAATTTGTTTTATAGAGATCTCAGTAACACAACAGAAATGTAACTGGAGAAAAAAAGAGATGGAGTCAGCAGAGACTCAAAGCCAAAATAAGGTCTATGGTTTTGGTGTAACTAAAGGGAAACTATTTGAGAAGTTGATGTGATTGTCTAAGGATCACCGGCAGCTGAGTGTTAAAGACTACAGTCAGCAAGTATCATAGTGGTTTTTTAGGAAGTTATCTGGCAAGCGAGTTTTCATATTTTATATTGAATTATGTGCTACAATTTTTTTAAAATGCAAAGGTTAAGTCTTGGGACTATACAGAGATACTAAGGTATTTTAACTGGTTGTATTGGGTGTTACTAGTCAGTTATTACAGCTCAAAAGCAAGACAAGGTACAAGGCTATTCTTAAGAAAATATGTTACAAACATACAAAGTACGTTACAACACAAAACTACATGTTCTAAGTTTCTTCCTTTCACTGGGCAAGGTTAAGTCAAAATTCCAATATGCCACTGAAAGAAGAGCAGAAGCTAGAAGAACCTGCGAATGTAAAGTTATAATGAAAACCATTCTATGGCTATTACTATGCCTGCCACCCTCGAGTTAAGGTTTTATGACTCTCACTGATGCATCTACAAACACACAGTATTAAGCTAATGGATAACATTGTACTTTCTTATTACTAAAGAGGCTACTGATCAATCAACAGCATCTGTAAATTCAGTCCACATTTACAGACTAGCAGCACAGATTTTCAAGAAAACTTCCTAAGCATTTGTTAGTATTCAAAAGATGGTGGGGAAGCTGAATAACATCTGATGTACTGATCTTAAACTATGAGTCCTAGTACCACACAAAAATATTATAGGTAAAAAAAATTCTCCTTTAAAATTTCCTCCATTGCACCTTTGAAGGAGCACATTAGTCTGCCCCTGACATACTAAAGAACGTCTTTACAGCATGAGTACAATCACAGTAAGCAAACATTCAAGTTTTGCTCCACTGAAATCTTAAAATGTACTGAAAATTCCCAGACAAAAGTCACTGAGTGTGCAACTGACTGCTAATATATCTGCAAGCACCACAAATCTTCACAGCTTAGTGCATGAGCAATAATTGCAGTTCTTTTAAAACATAATATAAACAAGCTCTAATTATCTTTGATACAGTATTTTTAAAAAGCCAAAGACAGTTTCAAAATTTCACTTCCCCTGCTCAGTTAAAAAAAGAAAAAGGCCTGAATATACTTCCTACAGGTTTTAACCAATAAAAAAAGGCGTAAAATGATTAAGCCATGTCTGAAAAGCAAAAAAAAAAAAAAAAAGATCTGTAAAGAGATTAGATTATATATTGAAATTTGAATAGAATTACCAGTAAAAACGAAAAAAATATGTTAATGTATTTCAAGGGTGGGGAAGTAAGTGCCTAGCATGCTTATGTCCTGGGTTCAATCCTACCCAGCATCAGGGGGAAAAAAATAGGACGGCCTCCAATATTTTCCTGCTGAGGGAAGCAATCATACGCCTGAGTTAACTTTTCTTTAAAAAAAAAGATAATACATTTATTGATATGCTTTTCCCAAAATTCAGGGGAAAATCCCAAACTAGGGTAAACAGATCAGCATCCACTAGCCAACGCGTTATATTAAAACTGTTTTCATCAGTTTCGCTGAAATATCTTACTTCACTGGTAGTTGGATTGAGGATGTTAGTCAAAACGTAATCCAAAATGAATAACGCTCAGGGATAGACGGTGGAATACGTTAAGTATAGAATTTTATTGGGGTGTATTTTTCAAATTCAAGATTTGCATCTGAGTGTTCCAATCAAATTCTCCAAATTGGGTCGCTTTTAAGACAAGTTTTCGTAATGCATGTAGGTGGCAAGACCGCCAGATATAGCTTTAAGAAATCTCTTCAATGGCTCGAAAAGAAGCGACCGATGAGGCTGTGTGGTTCTCCTGGCCTTTTAGGTGTCAGCGCTGGCAGCAGATTTAAGCCAAGTGAGGTGGGGGTGGAGCAGCCAGAAGTTCGGGTCGGGGTAAAGGCTGATGTCGGAAGCTCGGAGGTTCTCTACACACACACTCGAGAGGTCATAGCGTAGTGAAGTTTGGTTTCACAAGCGGATTGGGACGCCGGCGACAAAAGCAAAGTCCCCCAGCAAGGCAGATCCCGGGGTCATAGAACGGCCCGGGCCCTCTGCACCCCCCGGGGACCCCTCGGGCGGGTCGGGCCGCGCCGGCCACAAGAGGAAATGGGACGGGGTGCGGGGCGGCGGGCAAGGCCTCCTCGGCGGACCGAGAGGGCTCCGGGCCGCGGCCCCGCCGGCCGCAGAGGCGGCGCAACTTTCCCACCGCGCACGGCGCCGCGGGACCGCGCGCGATGCCCGAACTTTGTGCGGCCTGCGGTCGCGGGCCAGACCCTCAGCTCGCCGGCAGCCGCCCGAGCGCGCCCACCCACGGCCCAGCGTGTTTACCTCAGGCCGAGGTCGCGGCGGCGAGAAGCTCGGGCTCCGTCACTCTGCCGCCAAGTTCCCCGCCACGGCCTCCTCCGTGCGCTCCGAGGTTCTCTGGGGCGCGGGGCGCGGCAGGCCGGGCCGGAGCCGGCGGCCGACAGGGAGCAACCCGAACTGCGCTGCTCCGCGCGGCTTGCGCCCCCGCCGCTCTCCTTCCCCGCCTGTCTGGCCTCCTCCCTCCCCGCCGCACGCGGCCCACTCCCCCCCCCGCACCTTGGCTCAGGCGCTCCGCCACAGGTCGGCGCGCTACGGTGACGACGGCGACGGCGACGGCAGCTGCGGAGCCCGCCACACTGCCGGCCTCCCCCGCCCGCGGGCCCGCGCGTGCACGCAGTGCTCCACGGAGCCGCAGGGGGGCGGCGGCGAGCCGTCGTCGCGACGGAGGGCGTGGTTGGCGGGGCGACGTCGCGCGGCCGCCCCCTCCCCGCGCGCTCTGTGCGCCTGCGCGGCGCGGGAGCTTAGGCTCCTACCTCGCCGGCCGAGCGAACAGGTTGCGCGGCGCTGCTCTGGAAAGGGGTCCTGGAGGGCTGCACCTGCGGCCTCCGCTGCGGTCCGCCCCCGGCTCTAGGGTCGGGTGACTGGAAGCAGCACGTGTGGCGGGCACGGCCTGGCACCGGCAGCGTGCGAGCCCACCTGGCGCGGCTCCAGCCTGGACCGGGCGGCACCCCCATTTCCTGCGCGCAGGCCGAGCGCCTCGAAGCTACTCCCGAGTGTTGGCCAGGGCCCGCCCTGGTGGACGCCCTCCCTAGCAGGCCTCTGCAGACTTCTCTGTGGTTTTTTGGGGGACCGTATCATTCCTCTTGGGGGCAGTGCCAGGAACCCCCCGGCTTCTGTTGCGCCCGCCCCGCCGCCCTGGCTCCCGGGTCCCCTTGCCCCCAGCCTCGCGCGTCCCTTCCGCGCCGCGACCGCTGCCCAGGGCCTCCCCCCTACCCCCTCCTCCGCATTCTGCGGGTCTTCCCGCCGCTGTCCCTAGGCTCCTGGACCAGACCTGCCGGCGGGCGTTGCCCTGCCCCACACCTGCCCGTGGCCGGTGCGTCTGGCCGAGTCTGCTCAGTACCTGGCACTGACCATCTGGGGGTGTCGTCCACGTTGGCGCCCTGGCCGAGCACTAGACACGTGACGAAGGAAAAGGAACATATGAAAGACAACCTCACGTGCAGGGTTTGGGGGTTCACAGGGTGCTCCTGATGCAATGGCTGCATTGAAATACCTCAGAAAGTCGTAATTTGGACGATCTAAAGTATTCTGGTAAAGCAAAAATCTTATGAACAGATGAAATTTAGTGCTGTAAGAATCACATTAATATAGCCCATGTGATGACCACAGAATAAGGATGTAGTTTTCATGTGTATGAGATCTGTAGGGTCCCCCCTTGAAGATCCTATCTCTTAATAGTAACTCCTGCTGGGGGATAGCTCAGTAGAATGAGCGCCTGCCTGGCCAAGCGCAGGGTCCTTGAGTTCAATCCCTGGTACTGCAAATAAAATAGAATAAACGCATGGCATATGTGTGTGTCTCATAGTAACTCCTGAGGAACGTGGTCGGTGCAGCATTCTTCTTAGTGTTTCATACTTTAAAAACCCCTTTCTGCTTTTTGAGAAAGTTCCTTCTCAAAGAGCCAGAAGAACAATGTCAAATAGAAAACTATTAATTTCTTTAAATTGATAATCTAGCTTTTAGTTGATTTTTTTGTTTTGTTTTGTTTCTTATTTATTTGTATTTTTAGGGAAGGGTCTACAAAGATGTTCAGAGTCTCACTACTATATTGAACTCAGTGATCCGCCTGTTTACAGCCTCCCAAGAGCTGGGATTACAAACCCCCGACAGCACGCCCAGTCTCAATTGCTGTCTCAGCGCACCGCCAGGGGCAAGGCCGGCACAGCACACCCAGGGATCGAACCCCTGGCCCCTGTGCCTGCCAGCTTTTAGTTTTGCCAAAGTTAAAGTTTCAGTTTTCTAGTTTCAACCAAACTAATACCAGATCTTTAATGTATTTTATTCCCTAGCTGATATTTAATTTTTTTTTTTTTACTTTTAATTGACCAATAATAGCTATAATAAAACCTTGGGCTGTAACTTGTTCCACAGGTGTTCCCCAGGAGGAGCAAACATTTCTGACAAATTTGATAAATAAGCAGCGTCTTCCAACACAAGTGATTCATGACACCAGACATCCCATGATCACAGCTGAACCAATGCTCTCCCTCTGTCACTGGAATGGTGGGTGATTGCCCATTATCCAGTAGTTTCTTTAGAAATGTTTCACCAGTTAAATGCATTTCAGATCCTTCCTGTAACAAATTGAACAAGATAAGATTGGTGCCAAAAGTTTATTTGAAAAATGAAGAGTAGCAAAGCATGGTGGTGCACACCTGTAATCCCAACACTCAGGAGCCTGAAGAAGGAGGATTGCCAGAAGTTAGCCAGCCTGGGCTACATAGTGGAACCCTGTCTCAAAAAAGAAAAGTGAGGAATGAAGGGGTAAGGGAAAAACTGGTTCTGCTGAATGAACTTGGGTCAAATGAGAAAAAAGAAAAAAAAGCAAACACAAGTTTGTCCCGGTCTACAAGATGCAGAGTGGGCTACCATAGAGTCACAAAAGCGATGTCCTCCAGGCATCTGTGTCCTTAGCTATGGTCCACATCTCAGGGGGCTGGTGAGAAGTTCCACATACGAGGTCCTGAGAACTATTTGGTGCTGTTCTGGGATCTTCTAAGTGGAGTCCATGTACATGCCCCAGCCATTTTGCCTCACCCTCTATCCTATCTCAGTCTCCCGTGCTCCAAACTTCAGTCTTGGGCCATGGTGTTCCGAAGTAGTCAGTGATCTCTCAGAAGGTGGGACGGTGCCCACAGCTGGCGCTCATGTGTTTTTGTCATTTCAAAGCGCCTATGGAATTTTGCTTTTTCATTCATGAGTAAGCTCAGGAATGCTTTGCTCCATTCAGGCCAGGGTGTGTCCAGATATAGACCCTTCCCCTGCTGCCTTTCTGCCATTGCATTTAATACAGTGCAATCTGTGACAAGAGTTTATGAAAACTATACCATCATCAGCATCTGCAAATCAACACAATGGCCCCCATGCAGAAAAAGGTCGAAAAGAGAAGGAGGAGATTGTCACAGAAGAAGATAGGAAAATCATCAAGAACTGCAGATGAGGTTTTCAAGTGGCTGAAATTGCAGTATTTTATAAGAAGTCTATGTCAACCATTGACATAGAAGAAACAGACTAGATACAGCAAAGGGACTCAGAAAGCTGTCTAAGCAACAGCCATATTCTGCAAAATGTAACAGTTGCTTCTGGTCTACATGAACAAGAAACAACTAGCAGGTGATACTGTGACTGAGAATTTCATGAGAGCAAAGGCCCTGCACTCCAACCTCTAAACTACCAGAGGGCCAGCAAGATGGCTCAG
Organism: Ctenomys sociabilis; assembly: GCA_004027165.1. Lineage (NCBI taxonomy): Eukaryota > Metazoa > Chordata > Mammalia > Rodentia > Ctenomyidae > Ctenomys > Ctenomys sociabilis. The sequence goes on from PVKA01004248.1 coordinate 63,128, forward strand.
CAGACCATTTGCTTAGGCAAGTTCGGGGCGAGGGCTTGATCTCTGGCACCACGTGCCATGCCGACCACTCCCCCTTGCTCCCAGCATGCTGAGCCAACAGTGGAATCTGGGAGTAGTGACACACACCTGTAATCCCACCACTAGGGAGGCTGAAAATAGGAGGATCATTACAAGTTGGAGCTGCATAGTGAGACCCTGAACACACACAAAAGTAAATAAATAAAAAATAAATTACCATGTACGTCAACAGAGAATGAGGGCTTCAGGGCCGGCAGGGGGTGGTGTGGCAACCCTAGAAGTGGCATGCACAGTGGCAGGAGCAGGGAGAGGCTGGGAACTGGACCTGAAGGCCCCTCAAGCTTTCACTACCAGGCTCCAGAAGCTCATAGTTTCTGAGTGTTACCTGCTGGAGCAAGTTTTTACCTGCAGTGAGGTAGGGTTTTTTTGGGAGAAGATACCAAAGAGGATGTACATTAAAGAAGGGAAAGCAGTGCCCAGTCACAAGCCAATGAAAGGCCTCTCACCTCTGGTTTTGTGTTAATGCAGGTGCCTGTCATGTATCATTCTAGGAATCCACCAGCCCTCAAGAAATGCAGCCAGGCCCCCTGTCATCCCAGCATTTGGGAGGCTGAGGCAGGAAGATCACTATGAGCTAGAGACTAGCCTGGGCTACAAAGTGAGCTCAAGTTTGCCTGAACAGCACAGGGAGAAGCTGACTCAAAAAGATAACAACCAGGGAACTAAAGAACGAATTAAACATGATGTAGAGGTCCAGCAGGAAGGTTTCCCTAGTCACCCCTGTCTTTTATCCCTCCTGCCTCCTATCCATTTACTCTTAATCTAATTTGCTACTAATTTTTGTTTTCATTTGCAAATAGAAGAGAGGTTTGTGATAGGCCATCACTTGCCTCCCCAGGGAAAAGACAGTGTATATTTCTGTAACTACAGCTTCCTCCTTGTTTGCATGAGAAAGATTTGTTATTCTCTTTCAGTGTTTTTAAATTTATAAAATAGTATGAGATGCTGAAAAAAAAAAACTAACTCAAACTCTAAAATGAAAGAGTAAAGTTGATATAATAGCTATCACTGTCAATGTTTTAAATAGTACTATAGGAAACATAAAAAATCCATATCATAAAGCAACCTTCAAATGCATGTACTGTTGGTATTATACTTTTACCAGGAACTTAAAATATCAACCCTGTCCTGAGTCCACAGAAACTCACAGTATCATCTTTAGAATGAAGATTATGTGATGTAATGGTTTGGAGAGTTTTATCAAAAATATCAGCTATTGTAAATTTAACTATTATAAATAGAACACAGCTGGGTGCAATGACACATGGCTATAATCCCAGCACTCAGGAGACTGAGTTAAGGGTACCACAGCGAGTTTAAGCCCAGCCTAAAGTACATAGCAAGACCCTGTCTCAAAATAAAAGGAAAGCTTGCAAAAGAGGCCAAGAGCAGTTTCACACAAGAGCTAGTGATCTAAACAAAACTCACTCAGGCAGGTATTCATGAAGGCTGATGTGAAGGCTCCCATGTGCTCTCGGGTTAGTCTTCCACTCTACACAGCACTTTTCCCCATTTCTATGGTTACCCCATCTCACAATCGAGCCTACAGAGCCACTCAGCCCAGGACTCAGCAAAAGTTGTGACCACAGTAGGTTAGCAGAGATGTCCTCAACTTTTTCTACCTACAAAGCTGTCTGTTCGTATTTGTAACTGCCCTTGCTTTCTTCCGTCACCAAGGAAAAACCCTCTACATTAAAGCTTGGCTTTCTACTCATGCTGTATGTCTGGTTTGGGGAGGATTTCTACACCATTAGCACAGAAAACATCTTAGAAACTGATACAGAGCTGTAGTTTTCAATCCTGACAAAATAACTGTAAGCCGGGCATGGTGGCGCATGCCTGTAATCCCAGCACTCGGGAGGCTGAGGCAGGAGGAGTGTTGTGAGTTCGAGACCAGCCTGAGCTACAAAGTGAGCTTAAGGCCAGCCTGAACTGCATAGTGAGACCCTGTCTCAAAAAGACAAAAAAAAAAAAAAAAAAAAAAAAAAAAAAAAAAAAAAAAAAAACTGTGCATTTGTAAGGTCCTTGTACCTCTTGGTTTCACAGTTTCCTAAAGGAAATGAATTTTTCACCCCTAAGACTAAACTTAAAACCTCTTTTTATTTGCTTTTCCTGTGGAGAAGGGAAGCTGTCACAGCCCTGGTGCATTTGACACTTTTAGAATGTATCCCCTCAGAACTCTGCATTTGAGACTTTCTTTCAGAATGTATCCTCTCAGAACTCTGTATTTGAGACTTTCTTTCAGAATGAATCCCCTCAGAAATACACTGTTTCTGCTTCAGAAATACACTGTTTTCTGTTGGTTTTCATCACTCCTTGTGACGGGCTAAGTAGTTCAGGCTGGCCTGCAGCACTTCTGCCTCAGCCTCCTGAGTGCCAAGGGTTACAGACGTGTTACCACACCCTGCTCAAGTTCAGCATTTTCTGTGCTCCTTTACTGGAGGTTGTCCTACCTCTCCTCACTCTGTATCAAAAGCTGGCTTAAGTGTTATGACCACTTCTTCATTTTTGTTTCTGTTTACTCTGTTTTTAAGTAAGAAGAATTAATTTTAACAAAACAATAGGTGCATATAAGATATTCATAATTATGTAAAGTATATAAAGTGACAGGCTCTGGCCCTAGTATGAACTGGGGAATCATTACAGTGGTCATCCAATATGGCTGAAGCCCTTAAAACAACAGTTTATCTTTTCAGAGGCCACCTCCCCCTTCTTCTCCAACTCAGCCCAGGGTGCACTTTCCTTCCACCTTCCTGCCACCTCAGGGAAGGCCACAGTGAGCTCCCCAGGTGTAGCTAAACATCCCCCTCAAGCCCCACCCCTGGCAAAAGGCCATAAAAGCCTCAGCCTCCCTTTGTTCCTACCCAGAGAATTCCTTATCTTCCCAGATTCTCTCCGTGTCCTCCAAGATAATGAAGCCCCTTTCCCTTTATAATAAAGCTCCTTTCCCATTTTTCTTCTGCCTGTTTCTCTGCTGTGACACCATCAAAACCTATCATAAAGTATAGTTTATGATAAAAAAAAATAGTTATGTGCCATCATAAACAGTTCTGAAATAAGTATGCTTAAGCATTTCTCTTTTTAAATTACATGGTTTTCCCTACAGAATTCATCCTGAAAGTGAGATTGATGACACAAAAGATACATAAGCCTGTGTGTTGTGTGTGGCACACTCCTGTAATCCCAGCACTCAAGAGGCTGAGGCAGGAGGGTCACAATGGGCTACATAGGGAAACCCTGTTAAAAAAATTTTCAAAAAATAAGTTCATTTTTCACAGATACTACCTATAAAAGGTAAGGATTGGGTTTTGTGACTCAGCATTCCTTACTCCTTTTCCTGTAACCAATTGTAGTAAAAATACAACACATAAGTAACATGTGCACTTGATAAAAGTGGTTGGGACTAATATGAATCTTCATAATTCAATTCATTCTGTTGAAGCAAATACACTTACTGCACTTGTGGGAAATAAACATTTTCTGAATTTCTGAGCCTACCATTTTTCTTGTTTTTTTCATGTGGACCATCTTTTTATTTTGTAGCTGGTACATGGTCCCACTATGCAGCTCAGACTCAAGTGGTCCTCCTGTTTTCAGCCTTCCCAGTGCTGGGATTACAGGCGTGTGCCACCACACCCGGTCTTGATGGCCAGCTCAGCACTCCGGGGGACTAAGCTGGTGCAGCATCAGTGCCAGGGATGGAATCCCTGTCTCTGAGCTTGCCTAAGCAGGGGCTTAGTCCTCTGAGCTATCTCATTGGCCTTGGGTCATCATTCTTAGCTGTCATCATCTTGTTGCCCTGCTGTCTCACAAGTCAATTAACAGTTGACCTAATGGACACTTCGAGAAGCCTGGCTACAAGGAGTCATTGACTTGGGTGAGGAATTCATGGGAGAAGACTCCTGACAGCTGGTGGCCACTGCAGGGTGCACGGACTGCTCAGAGCCTTGGCACATTTTCGTATTGAAATGTTTATTTTCATCTTCTTCTAAGCTTTCCGTGGTGACCCTTTTGTAGTAGAGCACCTAATGCCTTATGCTCCATGTGGATAGTACTCTTTATCTCATCATCATGTTTTGATTTTTGAGACATGGTCTTGCTATGCCTTGAACTAACTATGTAGTAGCCCAGTGTCTCAGTTACTTTTCTCATTGCTGGGACAAAATACCCAATACCCAAAATCAAGGAAGGAAAGGTTTATTTAGGTCATAGATGATGGAGCTTTCAATCCATACTTGGCTGGCTCGAAATCAGAATGGCACATGACAGAGGGCAGCAGTTTGTGGCAGCAGAAGACAGTAAAACAGCAAGAGCAAAAAGAGAGCAGCAAAGCAGCAGCAGCAGCAGCAGAGAAGGCAGAAAGCAAGCTTCTCTCCCTTCCTGACATTGTATTCAGGCTCTCTGTTCCAGGTGGGTGGAGCCCTCACACCCATCATCCCAGCGCGGGATCATGAATTAACCACAACCTCTAGAAGCCCACCCCATGACTGCATGAGACTTTGGGGGACAAGTAGACCCAAAGCATAACACCTAAGCTGCCCTCAAACTTGCAGCAATCCTCCTCATGCTGGGATTACAGGCATGCATCTGCTGATCCACTTACCCTTAAGCCTGCTGCAGGGCTGGTTAAATAGCTTAGCAGATTAAAGTGCCTGCAAGCAGGTGCAGGGGCTGGGGTTCGATCCCCAGGCCTGCCATGCTGGGCTCCGCCCCCAGGGCCCAATGAGATGGTGATTGAGACTGGGTGTGGTGACATGCACCTGTAATCCCAGCTCTTGGGATGCTGTAAACAAGTGGATCACTATGAGTCCAATCTAGTAGTGAGCCCCTGTGGAGGGCACTGTAGTCCAGAAGCCTTCATTTCTATTCCTTTTATGGACATAAGTTACACTTCCTGTAGAATTGCTGCATCATGACTTCCTGCCTCGTGTTCCTTTGGTTAGACTTCCTGTCACGTGCTCCTTTAGTTGATCACCTGAGTATTGTTAGCCTATAGCAGCACCCTAATATACCTATGTCATTAGTGACGTTGACTTCCCTTCCCTCTGCTATAAAAGCCGTGTCACTTCCTTGAATAACAGAGACTTGATCAGAATCCTGTCTTGTCTCCATTTCTCGTGCACCTGTTCTTTGTCTTCGTCAGTCCCCACTCCTCCCCTAGGTGACCTGTGTTGACTGACCCGCTGGATAGGACAAGCCCCTGAACGCCCTGGAGACCCTTCCCTAAAATACAGAAAAAAATTTTGGTTTATATCACCATTACTGCTCCTAGAAAAAGTTAGTAGTGACCTCGTAATTATCAAGTACAACGAACTCTGCACAGTTCTTCACCGACAGTGGTCTTCTACTGAGTGCTTACTGTGTACCAGGCTGTCTGCCAAGCACTAATAGTATGAAGACAAGCAAGGCCCTGTCTCTGCTTTTTTTTTTTTTTTTTTTTTTTGTCTTTTTGAGACAGGGTCTCACTATGCAGTTCAGGCTGGCCTTAAGCTCACTTTGTAGCTCAGGCTGGTCTTGAACTCACAACAATCCTCCTGCCTCAGCCTCCCGAGTGCTGGGATTACAGGCATGCGCCACCACACCCGGCCCTGTCTCTGCTTTTAAGGCTTCACAACTTAATGCAACCTAAAGTCGATGAAGAAAAGTGCAGCATGGCATTGAGGCTTACACTGGCTTGTGTATGGGCTGAACTGTGACCCTCAAAATTTATGACTTGTGGTCCTAATTCCCAGTCCCTCCAAATGTCATTCTATTTGGAGATTCAGTCTTGAAAGAGGTGATTAAATTAAAACCAGCTCTTCAGGCCCTAATCCTGTAGGCCTGAAGAGCTGGTTTTAGGAAGAGCCAGTAAGACACAGACATCTACGCACACCAAGGGTGGACACTGGAGTTAGAGAAGGAGGGTGGCCATCTATAAGCCCAGTGGAGAGACCTCAGAAGACACAGCCCACGAACATCTTCAGCTTGGACTTGTAGCCTCAAGAACTGTGAGAAAACGAATGTCTGTTGGTTAAGCCCTTGGTCACAGGAACACTGTTACAGCAGCTGTGGCAAATGAATACAAGTAGTTTCTGCAGCTTCCATTCCAAACTCCCCAGCCTTGGATATTGCCTGTGTGTGTGGAAGGCTAGGACTGGAACACACCATCCATCCCAGTATGAGTCTTGCTTTTTAAACCATTCAAGGTTATCGTCTAACTTTTGCTGCAGTGGGTGGTTTAGGAAACCCAGGCATTCCTTTGGCTGATCTGTGTCAATGCAATTTGAAGAGCTGGTAAATCTAAGACTTTCCCCTGTTCTTCAGGTGAAAGCTAAAAGTTTTTTTCTGTTTGGAAGCTGATGAGTGAGAGCATAAACCTGGAGTTTTGGGGGGGTAGGAAGCTACCTTTGGATGATGCTGCTCCTGTGAAAAGCCTACCAGAGAGCTTGAGCAAATCAGGGTTCTTCACATCATTGCACCTCTGACACAGATTCTTGTCATGGGAGCCAAACCCCCTGTATTATTTGAGCAATTTTGATTTTTTAAAAATGTAAAATTCTAAAGGCCTTAACAGTGATGGGATACATAGGGAAGGGATCTTACCTGAAGTCAAGTTTCCTAGGAAACACACTTTGAGGTGAGACTCAAGAGTACAGACATTTCATTGAGGAGGATCCACCATAGGACCTAAAGGAGCAGCATTGGGCGGAGGAAGAAGTGGAGCTGCAGTGAGGGCCGACAAAGGCTTCAGCAAGCCTGTGGGAAGTTCTGGACCTTGCCCCCTCCCTGAAGGACTAATCATAAAGGCTATATCCAGAAAGAAGCGGTGACCCCACCCAAGGAAAAGTCCCGTTGATGGACTGGGAGATACCAGCGTCTACTATTCTCAGCAGTTGCTGGAGTGACTGTTGCAGTGACTACAGGGCCCATATCCGCCACGGCCAACCCTTCGCCTGTGCTTAAAGGATTCTGCCTGGCTTGCATGAACAATAAACTTAGAGACGGCTGATCAGGCTGGCACAGCCCCTGGGCCCTTTCTCTGCCACAGACTCTAGAGGCCCTTTACTCTTTTCTGGCCTGGATGATTGGTATGGTCTTACTGTTTGTGTATTCCAAAATTCGTATTTGGAAATAGATTCACCAATACCATTGCATTAGGAGGAGGGACAATGGGGAGGTGATTTGGTCACAAGGGTCAAGCCCTTCTTAATGACCATGGGCCCATATGAAAGAGGCCACAGGATGGCCTTCCCTCTTCTGCTAGACAAGCACGTGGGGACAAGGCACCCAGAAATGAGACACTGAGCCTGCTGCATCTTGGGATTCTCAGCCCCTAGAACTGTGAGAAATACCTTTCTGAGGCCTACAGGCTTTGTGGTCTCTGGTTAGAGCAGCCTAAGGGACTCAGACAGCATCTTACCTGGTAGACTATGCTGGACACTCTCACTCAGGCTCTGCTGAGGTCATGGCTGCAGCTATTTTTAGGTGCTGCGAAAAGTAGGCACTGCACAAGGGGAGCACCTGGAGGGTAAAGATTTTTTCCTGTCCCGTCAGATGACGTCTGCCTCGGGGTAATCTCCTGCCAAGAGGATGATTCCTTTCCTTACCTGATAATTTCTTTGAATGAGAAGACTGAAGTACCCAGGCAGCAGCTGGAATCTGGAAACTTCCTGTCTGGCAGCCAACACCCTAAGGCTTTGGGGAAAGGGGGTGCAAATTACTCAGAGGAGTCATTGACTCCACACACTGCACTCTTTCTACCTCCAATCTTAGCCTGTGGACCATGCATCCTCCCCATCAGGGACCCAGTTCAAATTGATGATGAATATTGATTTGGAGTTTAGGCTGACTGATTCAGAGAGTACAGGCTGAGCTCTGGAGGACGGCACTTCTCCATGCGCTCTTTGCAAGCACCTCCACTAAGGCTGCCACAGGTTACTCCAGCGCTCCCTCGTCTAGCAGCTGCCAGGAGATGTGCTGTATGACAGCAGCAGTGGAACCTCTGACCACTGCACTGACCCCAAGATTAAGTGCTTTCCACATCCCCAGGAGTTAGCTGGACCCTTCAGGCTCCTAGGAGACCCAGCTTAGATTATATCTAAGTTCCAGTCAAGATAAACTTGGACAAACAAAAAAGGGGATACAAATGAAGACCATTTTGTTTCTGTAAATACAAAATAGTCAGGATAGATATACAGCTCCTTTCTCTTAATTCAATGACAAGAAAGATTTGTAGTAACAGTGTTTGGATATGATATCATGTCTGCATCTTGTAGTATGAATAACCACTATGAAGTAAACAATATACAATGTATTGATTATTGTAACTGTCCTACTAATCTGTTTTGAAACTGTCTTATTGCTATTTGTTTCTCAATAAAATAAAGATGATCTTGGATACTACTACAATATCCACATGGGGTATTGTCCCTTGTAAATAACCTGCCACCATGTAGCTTGCAGGCTTCCTGAAGGGGTGCTGCTGTGCAAGGGCTCACCTGTGGTCTCTGTGGTTGGCAAGTCAGACATTTGGCCACAGGAGTGCCCTGCTATCGGGAGCGCACACTAATGGGTCCGTGTTTAACTCCTGTGCCTGGCTGGCTGGCTACTCCTATCATCCAAACACTGGGCCGCACTCCTGTGGCTCAAGGCTACAGGACTAGTGCAGATGGGCTCATATCATTTGGCCAAATTATTGTGGGGGTTTTGATCACTGTTTATTGCCACATTTGCGATGGTTGCTGGTTGGGTCTTACTTTAATGCAATGATCTTCCACTGATGGCTGCCTTCGTAGGGGGCTCCTCTGTGGGGACTCCTTGTCCTCCATCATTCTGCATCCAGACCCTGCTACACAACAGCCTTTTGTCAGTGATCGTAGCTGATGCTAATACTATTTTGAGTCACTTACCCTCCCACAGTTGTGGCCAAATCTCTGTCCACTTGGAGGTGTTCCTTTTACTGCTTTCTTTCAGGACCTAGTTTATTTATTTATTTATTTATTATTTTATACGGGGTCTTGCTAAGCAGCTCAGACTCATACTGATCCTCCTGTCTCAGCCTCCTGAGTGCCAGGATTACAGGTGTGCATTACCACACCCAGTTTCAGGGGCTGGTACAGCACCTCTAGGGTTCTGGGGTCTGCACAACACATGGCACTGGTGATCAAACCCAGGCCCTCACACTTGCCAGGCAGAGGCTCAGACTGCTGAGCCACCTCCCCAGCCCAGGACTAGTGTTAATGATGGCCTGTGGCACTTGGACACTAGAACTGCCACCTTTGGGTCCTCCCATGGCAAATGGGCAGTGCAAGGAGCAAACAGCATTTGCTGGGCTCGGGCCAGGTGCTCACAGATCTTGAAACCCTCCGTGCATGTCTTCACACGGGCTGTTCCACTGGGCTTTAGCCTGTGCTGCTTTGGCCACGTTCTCCCTTCTGTCTCTGCCTTTTCTCCTTGCCCTCTTACCCTTCTACCACCAGTGATAGTAGGTATTGGCTTCCTCCTCTCTTCCATGCTGTGTGCAGTAGCTGTCACTGCCTAGTACTTCCTGGGCCATGAACTCAAGGTAGCAAATATCCACTCGGGGCTTCAGACACACTAACCTGAGGGTGATAGGAGCCACCATTCCCTTTTGTATGTGTACAGGACCTCATGGGGTGCTAAGAGTTTGGGCTCCCACTAAATATCTTGAGGCAGCCCATGGTGGTCAGGCCTTGCTTGAGCAGTGTGCTTCACATGGTTCTGCCAAAAAACTTCATTGGGGCTATGAAATGGCAGAGCCCCCAAGTGGTGAGGGTTACAGGACAAATCGGTGTTCACAGCATTGCCAAAGAAGACTATAATAAATCTGGTTTCTGCGGCAGCTGACTCCCCAGTAGACCCGAGCCAGCACTTTCTTCTACACATCTGGCCATGGTGACCACCAGGGGACCTCAGCTGTCCCCTCACCAGAACCTGTCCCTTGCTGTGGTTTTTAAAAAGTTGTTTAACCCTACACTGAAGATGATAGAACATTTCTCTAGAACCTTAGGAATTGCAAAAACTACATAATTCCTGTCACACCCTCCTAAAATTAAGCCACACCACGCATAGGAAAGCAGAGGAAATGCCTGGGCCAAGATGCCTGCTCAGGAACTGTCTCCCAGGCACAATCGAAGAAGCAGCCTCACCTTGCAATGATTTTACGTAGCTGCTGACCATGGAACTGCCAACTGTGGCCCTCAGACCAGCCTTGCATCGTGGCTGCTGGCCTGGCCAGTCAAGGCTCACCAGCTCCCTGAAGGACCCGGTGTGCCAGGAAACTGTCGTATTAACGTGCACAGACTTTTCTGTCCTGATAAAACCCTGGCTCTTCTTCTGTTCTCAGACATGTGAGAGGCCAGCCTCAGCTAGGTATGCATGTTCAGATTATAACCTGAGGCTCTACTCACAAATAAAGACAGCCTTTCATTGACCTGCATGGGATTTCTGCTGCAATTGTCCCATGGGGGCTTCTGGAAAACATTTTACTTTTGGCCAAAGACAAGAAAATCCAAATCCAAATCCAAATGGTCCCTAATTTATGATAGTTTGAGTTGAGATGATGCAAAAAGCACAACAATTTAGCAGAAACTGTACCTAAAGCTTTGAATATTGAATCTTTCCTGGATCACAGATAGGCCATATGACACTCTCATGGTGCCAGGCAGTGGCAGTGAGCCCTGAGGCTGGCAGTGTGGGTCTGGGACATGCTACAGCCTGCAGCGTATCTCAGCCAGCACGCTCGGCAGGTTCGGCATAAGAAAAGCGTTTTGATTTATGATATGTTCAACATACAGTGATTTTATTAAAATGTAACATTGTCATAAACCAAGGAACATCTGTATAGAAGTACATAACTTTATATTTATTTATTTATTGTCAGAACCGGGGATTGAACTCAGGCCCTTGAGTTTACCAGGGAAGTGTTTATTCCACTGCGCCATCTCCCCAGCCCCAGAAGTACATAATTTTTAAAAAGTAAGAAAATTTCTAAACTTTATCATTAGAGACATTTTTTTTCCTCCTATATTTAGGACAGATTGTACAGGGTCTACAGGGCCTCCCTACCTAGACTGGATCCGCAGTGATACTCCTGTTTTCAGCCTCCCAAGCACTGGGATTATAGGCGCGCACCACCACGCCCAGTCTCAATCACTGTCTCAGCGCACTGCAGGGACGGGGCTGGAACGGCGCACCGGGGATCAAACCCGGCCACTGCACTCTGCCTGAGTAGGCAATTTAGTCTGCTGAGCTATCAGACTGGCCCTAGAGACCCTTTTGCCATCTTGTCAGTGTCCTCGTCAGCATCTTTAACAATTTTTCCTATATTTTTACCTAGGCACAGCTGGCTGTGGATTACTGTGCACCAAAGGTCAAAAGTCAGTGGTGTACAAAATGACAAAGAGAAGGAACAAAAAGCAGTCTCAGGCCCTGAGTTCACCCAGGACAAATGCAGAAGACACTGGCACAGAGGAAACTGGAAATCACACACTCGAAATCTCTGAAATAATAGCATTGGAAGTAAAGAAACAACTGCAGAAAGGTAGAGAAGAGATCAGATCAGAAATAATTTCTGAAATAAAGTAGTGATAACTATAATCAAAGAAGTACTAAGTGCTTCTAAAGAATACACTGATAACAAAAATAGAGCAGAATATAAAAATGATGGAACCCCTGAATAAGCAATATAGGAAAAAAACAGATTGTATGAAACAGATCCAAAGTGATATACAGGAAATTAAAGCCTCAATCACAAGCTGGCAAATACATTTGAGTGAAAGTGAAAATAGACTCTCTGACCTTAAAAACACCATTGCAGCTAGTGAAAAAGTAAGCAAAGCTCTCTTAAAAACAACTAGGATGCAGGAAAAAATAATTCAACACCTGCAAGACGATGCAAAGATGAACAATGTAAGACCAACAGGCATCAATGAGAAAGGAGTCAATACAAATGATCTAAAAAGAATATGGGCAGAAATAATAGCAGAAAACTTCCCAAATATGGGGCAACAATCTGACATTCAGTTAACCAAAGCATATAGAACTCCAAATAACTTCAACCCAATTAAAACCACTCCCAGACATATAATAATTAAGATCCCAGAAATCCAGCACAGGTACAGTATACTAAAAGCCGCTAAAGAAAAGAAACAGATCACATTTAAAGGAAAGCCCATCAGGATAACGGCACATTTCTTTTCACAAACCATCAAGGCAAGAAGAGCATGGAGCAAAGTACTTCAAGTCTTGCAAGAATACAAATTCCAACCCATTCTGATATATCCTGCAAAACTCTCTTTCAAGTATAATGGAGAAGTAAAATACTTCCATGACAATGAACAACTAAAGCATTTCATGATGACAAAGCCAAGCCTACACAGAGTACTAAATGATGTTCTAGAGAGGGAGCAAAATATTTTGTATGTGTATGCTTTAGTCATTTTTTCCTTACAATAAGTTTTGGACAATTTCATTTTTGTGTATCTTGGTATGATTTTATTTAAATTTCTTGTGCGAAAGGTTCATTTTTCTTGGAAATGTGGTATTATAAGTTGAATTAAATTCAGAAATTTTCAGTCTTTAAATATTTATTGCCTAGTCCTTTCTACTTTGAGAATTCTAATTATACAAATATAAGCTTTTTGGTTTTGTCACAGTGAACTATTATGACCGATCTATAAATTCTTTCTTCATTTTTATTCTGGACAATTTTTATTGTCATATTCATTTATGTTTGTAAATAATATATTTTCAATGTGCAATCTATTAAAAAATTAAAATAAAAAACAAAATATGTTAGTGACTCTAGATGTACATGATTCATTTATATATAGCATAATTAACCAGTTAGCTGTAGACTAAATTTGAAACTGGGTGGTACTGCCCTCTAGAGTATATTTTATGAATATATTATTTACTTGATGAAATGTATATTTTTTATAAATTATGTAATTTTTCTGTTTCTTTTAAATTTGATGCAGGTGTATTTTATTGTAATTATCTATGACTTTCAAGGCTGTAAAGAAGAGTTTAAAAAACACTCGTTCTGACAATAGGGCCAGGTCAGCGAGGAGTGGCAAGCGGCACTTACAGTGGTGCTCCTTAGCACTAAACGAGCCCCCTTCCTGCAACAAGGTCTTTAGGGGAATCAGGTGCTGTCGTGGCTTGGGGTTTTTGCAAGGGGAACAATATAATGCAGACACATTTTATAATGAATCATCCAAAGAATCATGTACCAGTAGTGCAGGAAATCTGTCCATACATTAAAGAATCCACATGGAGGCCTGTATCCTAATATCCTACGTGAGTCCAGCGTAAGACCTAGAGCTCATAACAGTGCCTCCCATGAATCCAAGTGGAGGCCTACAGACCACAACAATGTCTCATGCAGGCCTGCTTCATGGATCTGTGCTGGGAAGGCCCAAAGGTCAGTGGTAGAAGCTAGAAAGTCTGTGCCAGCGGGATGGAGGGTCTGTGCAGCAGGCAGAGGGATCTGCCCTGGGGCCAAGAAGCGATGCTCAAGGTAAGCACCAGAGCTCCCCCCAGAAGTACCACAGCCAGCCTCAGCAGCAGTGAGGTCCTGAGCTCTTCCTCCGAGGAGGAAAGCCGAGTTCCCATCAGGAAAGCCAACGCGACAAGCTTCTTCATGAGGTCCTAAGCAAGGCACATCTTCCCCTCTGGAGCCAGGAAGTGACGCTCAAGATGGGGACCAGAGCTCCCCCAGAATGAACTATAGCCCTTCTCAGAGACAATGAGTTCCTGAGCTCCTCCTCTGACAAAAGCAGTCAAGTTAAGCAGAAAAGCCAGCATGACAAGGGCACCCGGCAGAATAGCCCAGGAAAGCCTACAGCTTCCAATAGCTCCCACAGCTTCTCCAAACAGGATCCCCAGCCTCTCAACAACTTCTGCAGCTCACTCTTACACTCCTGGCAACAACCCTCAGGGGCCCTCTCACACCCAGCACCATGCTAGCTCAATTCAGCTGGGGGTAACCATTTGACCACCCATTAGAAATCCACTACAGTTGCTAAATGTTTCTTCAGAACAAAGAAACAGTCAAAGGAAATGCCAACTTCATGACTTTGCTTTTATTTAAAAAACTCTTACATTCAATCCTACAATGTATAACATGATATTATACAGTACAGCCAGCAAAAATTATAGTCCTGTAAGCCAGGTATACTGTATTATACCAAAAAAGATATTGATGCCCTATCAACAAGATGTAGAAAACTGCACACACACACACACACACACACACACACACACAACACAGACTGATCTTAAGTTGGAGCTGAGTGTCATAAGTCTGAACAGTTACTGAAATAAGGAAAGACTTAGATAAACTCCTATTTGGAGTTGTGGCGTAAAACTAAGGTAAGTTGACTGCTGTAGGCAATGAGGCTTCGTCCTGCCCTCCCATGTAGGATCAATTGCAGCTTCAACACTCCCAGTGCGAATGGTTCAAATCCCACTTTCTGTTTAGTCGAGCAGCGCTGCATTGGATCTACACCCTATTTTCTCTATCCACTCATTTGCTGATGGCCCTCTAGGCCGCTTGGCATTGTCAGCTGTGCGCATGTGCCACTGTGATCCGCTGCCTTTGACTCTGCTGGGAAAATAACAACTAGAGGCACGGTGGGTTGAACAGCTCTGTTTTTCTCTTTTCAGTAAATCTCCACACTGCTTTCCACATTTGTACTAGTTGACATTCTCACCAACAATGTGAAAGTGTCCCCTTTTCCCCCACAACCTTGCTGGCCTGCCTGGTTTTCTGAGCTCATAATGATAGCTATTCTTTCTAGATTCAAACGATGAATGTGAGGATTTACTTCTAGATTACCGTGTATTAATCTATGTCTGCCCTTATGCCAGTGCTTGCCATTTTTATGTCTATTGTTTTGTAGAAAGTTTTGAAGCTGGAAAATGTCTACCATGGTGGCGGATATTGTCAAATGCTCTTTCTGTGCATACTGGTACAATGGTGTCATTTATAAACTTTATTCTAAAGCTATGGTACATTACATTCTTTGATTTTCTGGTATTAAGCAGCTTTCCTTTCCAGGATAAATACCACTTGGTCATGGTGTAAAAATCTAATATATTTATAGCTGGATTCAACTTGCTAGTTCTTCTCTGCATTTTGTGCAATTCATTCTGGATGTGAACCTAAATAAGGTACAAGGACGCTTTTTCTTACTATTTTTCTAGACAACACTGCAGTACTCATTTATCATTAATTCTGGTGCCCAAAATCCAAACTCATCATCAATATTGATGAGTAATGGGCACAAAATTCATTTCTAACTATAAGAATTAAAACAATTTACTTTCTTTTTTTTCCGTAATTTTATTGAAAAACAAATAGCAATGATATAGTTTCAAATCAAATTAGTAGGACAGCTTCAATAATTAATATATTACATACTGTTTTAGTGGTTATTTGTTGTACAATATGCAGACATGGTATTCTATTTACAAACACTATTAGAACAGATCCCTCTATTCATTGAATCAAGAGAATGTAGCTGTATATCTATCTTAACGATTTTGAATCTACAGATATAAAATAGTCATTCAATTGTATTCCCTTTCTTGTTTAGTTTTGTCACTTAAATATTATAGGTGTATGTATTCAGCAAAATATCCCAAAATAGTCCAGTAGTCCATAATAGTATTGAGTTTTCTGTATGTCTGGCAATGTCAGAAGTTGTCGACTTGAGTCCTTTACAGTTCAGCATAATAATATGGTTTTACTTCTTATACTTCATTTTTATACTTTTCTGCTGGATGGTTAAGACCAAGATAAAGCAAGACCTATGTACCAAGAATTGCAGCTTTTGTATCTAATTAAGGTCAGTCAAATCCCCTCAGGATTTATCCCAAGACCCTGTACCACAGTTTGTAGATCCTTTGTGTCAGCCATATGGATGAGTCACAGTCATTGCTTGAACAATTTGCTCTTTATGAAAGCCTGAGAGAATGTAAAACAATTACTTTCACAACCTGTCTTAATGCTAGGGAAGATGATATGATTAATTAGGCATATATTAGTTAGCATATAATTTAAGAACAAATGACAAAAAAATATTTTCTCTCTCTCTGTCTCTCCCCTTCCTCTCTCCCTCCCTCCCTCCCCTTCCCCTTTCCCCTTCTCCTCCTCTCCCTCTACCTCCCCTCCTTCCTTTCTGGTGCTGAGGATACAACCCTGGACTCCACGCATGTTAGATAAGAATTCTACCACTGAGCTACCTCCCAGACCTGAGGTCTTAGACCACAAAAGTTAGTACATGTTCATACATATTGCGAATAGTTTCTCCAGATTGTTATCTGACATTTAGGATTATTCATGAGGGAGTTTTATTTTGCAAAACAGAAATTTTGGTTTCAGTTTTTAGGAAGTAAGTTCTTTTAAGTTTTTGTTTTGTTATAGCATGACTCTATTCCAAAAACAAAAATCGGCCTGGGGAGATAGCTCAGTAGAATAAGCGCTTGCCTGGTAAGTGCAGGGTCCTGAGTTCAGTCCCTGGTACTGAAAAAAAAGACTCAGAGCAAAAACCCTGGGTTAAATCTCCACCACTACAGTAAACAAACAAATAAGCAAACTGTTAAAATGGCAAATGACTTACAGATTCAGCTTGATGACTGTCAGATTTCCAGTTGGCTTTGTTTTGGCTGAAATTCTAAAATTGACAAATTAATTCCACAGGTTTCATGTGGAAATTCAATGAACCTAGAATAACCCACACAATCTTGAAAAAAGAGAATAGCTTGAAGGATTTACTCTTCTCTATTTCAAAATAACATGAGCTGTTTCTCTTCTGCCATGCCACTCTGCCTTGGATCCATGACTATGAACTAAAACCTTTACAACCTGTGAGTTGAAGTAAACCTTTACTTGCATAATTTATGATGTCAGATATTTTATCCCAGACTGAGAAAAATAACTAAGATTGATTTTGGTACTAAGAGTGGGGCTGTTGCTGTGATGCTAAGTGACCATATGGTTGAGAAGCCTTTGGATCTGGCTCATAGGAAGAGTTTCAAAAAGATTGGTGCTGCCAGCTGAACAAGCAGCCCCCAGTATACTATTAACTGGACCTGATGGGGGATTCTGGTCAGAGCACAGCAGATCAGAATGCTGAGAGAAATGCATTCAATAAAGACCAGGCTCAGAAGGTTTCGGTTAGGAACAAGGGTAGCATTGGTGGTTGGACTCCAGACCATGTGTATTACCCTTTGACAGAGGGGTAATACAATTACCCCTCTGCAATTTTCTTGTGTCTAGATACTTTGCCTGAGACTGAAATTAAATGTGGTAGACTAATTTTTCAGAAGAAATTTCAAGACAGTCTAATGTAGAAGCAGTGCTGTGGCTACTGTTGGAGACTTTTAGCCAGGTCTATGTTGAGAATCAAGAGTAAACCTAGCAGAATGATTTTAAAGATTGTGAGTTTGGTCAGAAAGAAAGATCCAGTAACATTGTACACTATAAAGACAGAGTAGAGGAGAACTTGGCTGCTGAAAAGAAACAGAACAGTAAGAAAGATGGCCTGAGGACATTGCAAGAACCAACAGAGCCGGGCGTGGTGGTGCAGGCCTGTAATCCCAGCATTCGGGAGGCTGAGGCAGGAGGATTGTTGTGAGTTCAAGACCAGCCTGAGCTACAGAGTGAGCTTAAGGCCAGCCTGAACTGCATAGTGAGACCCTGTCTCAAAAAAAAAAAAAAAAAAAAGAACCAACAGGACTCCAGCACTGACTGCCTCAAAATTGCAGAGGTAAAAGACTTCGGTTTGAAAAGAGAACCTCAGAGCACCGTGTTCCAGAATGGCAGGGGTCTGAAGAACTTACTCTCCAGGACAGGGTTCACTGTGTACAGCAGTCCAGGCACTCAACCCCTCTGCTTCTGCTTGCAGCAGATCTTGCTGTCATCCACATGGCGCTTGTTTTAGGCTCTTGCACAGTGGTGTCAGGAAGCCTTCCACCCAGATGGCAGAAGAAAGCCTGGGAGGCCAAGCACGCTGCCCCTAAGAAGGCAGCGTGTGATGCTGTGAGGGTGAAGCCAACGATGCCATGGAAGCCCCAGGATGTTGCAGAAGTCCAGTATGTGGATCATCTGAGAAAACCTCCAAGGGGTGAGCAAAGCTGGCAAAAGAGAGAATCCATGGGGGCTCTGCCACTGGCAGTGCAACACAGGAAGAGCCTCCCAAGCCCTTTTGTGTCCGCACCTTGCTGCCAATTGCCCCAGCTGCTGGGTGTGGAAATATGGGGCTTAATGTTTGTCCTGCTGGATTTTGGACTTGCTCTGGTCCCATTCCTTTCTATTTGTATCTTTTAAATTGGGAATGCTTATCTTACATCACTGTATTTAGGAAATTTTAACTTTCTTTTCTTTTTTACAGGGATTTGCAGTGTGGAGTTTGCCTTAAATCTTGGGCTACACTTGAACGTTTCAGTAATGTTGGCACTTTCAGGCACCCCAGTTCAAAGAATCCATACTTAGAAGCACTGGGTCTGATTAAAAATTGCTTTTCAGTTTTAAGCGAGATTTCTGACCATTGAAAATTCTGCTTATTTTCTATAGAGAAAGTTCTTTTAAGAACTAGAATGAACTATTTTCTCAAACACTGATGGTTATCAAGTGTACATTCGTAGCTGGAAATTCTTCTAGTAAACTGGAAATTTGCATCAGCTTAACAAGTCCGCCTTACCGGAGCGGCGTGTGAACTGGGGATTGTTCACACGTGCGAAACTCAGAGCACCGCATGCCGGACAGAGAACAGGGGCTGCAGCCCGGAGAACCAGGACCAGCCAGGCAGCTGGGTGCGAGGCCAAGTAGCTTCGCCCGATGTCATGCCGCGGTGCGTATGAACAAGCACCGTGTGGTCATTCAGCAGCTCCCAGCAACAGGAGCCGAAGCTCCAGCTGGTCCCGGCCCTGTGAGTTTGGTCTCCACTCCTTCAGCTTCTTACCGCTCTTCACGGGCTCACCCTGGGAAGTTCGAGGGCTTTTGAGCTCTGTTCTAATGGTCCCGTTCTCCTACGCTTACACTCTAATAACTGAAAACAAGAAAGAAAACCATTCTAGAGAGCTATTCTTTCCCTTCTTAAGGTGGTAATGGAACATAAAATTATTTGTCCATCCATTTTCAGCAGATAATAGTATCTTAGCTGGCTTCATAAATTAGTATTAGTACTCACTAGAGTGTGTAAGAAATTCTTTCATCATGTTACTTTAACATGCACATTTATATGCCATTCAAAACAGAATTACAGCATTCATTTGATCAATTAGATATAGAGTAACATAACGTATATTCTAAATTCACTATGTTAGTTTCCTATTACAGATGGATTTATTTTTTAAATAATGTAATAAAAACCTGTGCCTTTAGAAAGAACTGTTTCAGTGCATGTACTGCTGCTGAAGCAAGCAATGAAAGAACTGTCTTAGTATATAAACAATAATTGATTATTTCCAAATTAAATCTTCTTGGGAAACTTAGTTCTCTTTCCCATCTTGCACGATGATGAGTATAAAAACTGAGAAGCCAGATACCAAAGAGAAGAAATCTGAAGCTAAGAAGGCTTTCTGCCAGTGGCACTGGTAAAAAAAGGTAAGGTGAAGGTGAAAAACCCCGAGAAAAGACAGCCCCGCTGCAGCCAAAGTCCTGTCCTAGTTAGGGGAACTGGTAGATACTCCTGATCTGCTCTGTATCCAGAAAACCTTTGTATAAGAGAAAGTACACAGCTGCTAAAACAAAGGTAGAGAAGAAAAAGACGGAGAAAGTTCTTGCCATGATCACAAAACCAGTCAGTGGGGACAAGAATGGAGGTACCCAGGTAGTTAAGCTTCAAAAAATGCCTAGATACTGCCCTACTGAAGATGTGCCCCGAAAGCTCTTGAGCCATGGCAAGAAACCCTTCAGTCAGCAAGTGAGGAAACCTCAAGCTAGCATCACTCCTGGCACCATCCTGATCATCCTCACCGGGCGTCACAGAGGCGAGAGAGTGGTCTTCCTGAAGCAGCTGGCCAGGGGCTTGCTACTTGGGACTGGGCCTCTTAGCCTTAATCGTGTTCCTCTATGAAGAACACACCAGAAATTTGTCATTGCCACCTCTACAAAAATTGACATCAGCAAAGTGAAAATCCCCAAATACCTCATTGATGCTTACTTCAAGAAGAAGAAGAAGCTGCAGAAGCCCAGACACCAGGAGGGCGAGATCTTTGACACCTAGAAAGAGAGAGACCAGATTTCAGAGCAGCGCAAGGTGGATCAGAAAGTGGTGGAAGCCGGGTGTGGTGGCGCATGCCTGTAATCCCAGCACTCGGGAGGCTGAGGCAGGAGGATTGTTGTGAGTTTGAGACCAGCCTGAGCTACAAAGTGAGCTCAAGGCCAGCCTGAATGGCATAGTGAGACCCTGTCTCAAAAAGACAAAAAAAAAAAAAAAAAAAAAATCAGAAAGTGGTAGACTCAGATTTTAGCAAAAAACAAGACTATTCCTCAGCTCCAGAGCTACCTGCAATCTGTTTTTGCTCTGACAAATGGAATTTATCCTCATAAATTAGTGTTCTAAATTTCTTACTAAGAACCTAATTAAATAACTGATACATTTTTAAAAAATTAAATCTTCCTTCAGATAGTTTTACTTTCAAATTCACTGAAATTATAATGCTTTCTATAACAATAAAAACTGTAGTTTTTTATTCAGTTCTAACATCTGTTTTAGAGCCTCCATGTCTAGGGCCCATCTGTTTATCAGTAATTGTACACTGAGATATGTCCTTAATTTTTCTCCTAGTAATTATCATGAACAGTTAACTACAATAAGCAACTTTGGAATATACAGCAGGAAAAAGCCAAGAGTCATCACCCCAATAATGCAGAAGTTTTTCACTTATTCATATTCTCTTCCAGTACTCTCTTTTTACATGAAGAAATAATTGTATTTCTTCATGTAAAAAATAGAAATAGAAATAATTCTATTTCTTCATGTAAAAAAATTCTTCATATAGCGTATATTGCATGATATTGGGTCAGGTATTCATATACTGCAATTTTTATTTTCTGTTATGGCAAACAAATTGTGATATTGCCAGTTGAATAACATGAATTTAATTACTGCAGTATTCCTATGAGAATGTTTCAAAACTACTATTTTTCTTACAAGCTACAAGGGTATATCAATTATTTCTCTGTTGTTTATATCCCACACACTTTAAAAATTATTTGAATATCTTTCAAACAAAAGACTAAAATAGAAATAAAGCAATTTATTTTTATTTTTTTTTTTTGTCTTTTTGAGACAGGGTCTCACTATGCAGTTCAGGCTGGCCTCGAGCTCACTTTGTAGCTCAGGTTGGTCTCGAACTCACAACGATCCTCCTGCCTCAGCCTCCCGAGTGCTGGGATTACAGGCATGCGCCACCACGCCCGGCTGAAATAAAGCAATTTAAATGATTTACACAAATATGCTAGGAATCAGTGTTGATTTATTGAAAGCTTTTTTGTGTGTATTTGGTACAGGGTCTCCCTACACAGCTCAAACTCATAATGATCCTCCTGTTTAAGCCTTCCCAGCACTGGGATTACAGGCATTCAGCACCACACCCAGACTCAGTGGCCTTTGGGCCAATGTGGCATGTGGTGCAGGGGATAGAACCCCGATCCTTGCACATGCCTAAGCAGGCCCTTAGTCCACTGAGCTGTCTTGCTGGCCCCAAAGTTTCATTTTTAATGTGCTTTCTTATAGCTATTTCTGTGGTCAGACAGACAAAAATAGCAGACTACAAGTAAATAAACATGAGTCCACACAACTCAAGTTTTATGCTTATGGAAATAGTTACCTGTAGGTCCTTTAAAATGAAGTTTGCTCTATCTTATTTAATAATGTCCCTTGGGGACCAGGGAGATGGCTCAGTAGAATAAGCATTTGCCTGGCAAGCCCAAGGGCCTGAGTTCAATCTCTGATTCTGCCAAAATAATAATAATAATAATATCCCTGAATGAGGAGATAGCTCAGCAATCTCAGTGCCTGTCTGGCAAGCCCAAGGACCCGGGTTCAATCCCCAATACTACATGATATGCCAGTCCCGTGCCATGCTGGCCACTGAAACTGGTTGTGGTGGCACACGCCTGTAATCCCACAGCTGGGGAGGCTGAGACAGGAGGATCACTGAGAGTCAGAGCTGCATAGTGAGACCCAGTACCAAATAAATAAATAAATAAATCTTAAACAAAACAAAAACATGAGATGGAATTTTCTCTTAAGGAAGGCTTTAGTGTATCTGCTGCTGAGCAAGCACTGCAGGAAGGTTTTAGATACACGTATGTTTCCTTTTCATATTGTGTTATGTTTGGTTAAGTTAGATTTCTCAAGGAATCTGTCCATATAATTTAACTTGTCAAAATTATTAGTATACCTGGCAAGCACAAGGACCTGAGTTCAATCCCTGGCTCTGTAAAAAAAAAAAAAAAAAAAAAAAAAAAAATTATTAGTATAATATTAATATGTTCACTCATTTTCCTTTTTTTTTTTTTTTTTTTTTTTGGTGGAACCGGGGATTGAACTCAGGCCATTGCACTCACCAGGCAAGCACTTATTCTACTGAGCCATCTCCCCAGCCCTTCGTTTTCCTTTTGATATCTACACTACGGACCTCTTTTTCATGCTGATGTTAGTTACTTGGCACTTTATTTTTCTTCATCAGTCTGGTAAGAGTTCTAGAAATTGCTCTTTTCCAAGAACTAGCTTTTACTATTTTCTCTTTTGCTTGGTTTCTGTGTTTTAATTTCTATTCTTATTATTGTCTCTCTCAAAGTACTTTAGGTTTCACTTGCTCTTTTGAAATGTTTGCAGAGGGAACCTTAGGTCACTGATTTTAGGCTCCCCTTTTCTAAAGTAAGCATTTAAAATGATAACCCTGAGGGCCGACCAGATCGCTCAGCAGAGCTGAGGCAGACGCCCCAGCTTGCCGTGCGAGCCCCGCCCCCAGGGTGCGCTGAGACAGCGATTGAGACTGGGCGTGGGGGTGCGCGCCTGTAATCCCAGTGCTTGGGAGGCTGAACACAGACGATCACTACAAGTCCGATCTACATAGTGAGACCCTGTACTAAATACATAAGATAAACAAATAAATAAAATAAAATAAGATGGTAACCCTTGCTTTATGTAAAGTGCAACCCTCAAATGTTGTATCTTCATTTTATTCAGTTCTAAGTGTTTTGTAAATTGATTTGTAATTTCCTGTTTGACTCAGGTCATTTACTTGTAAGTATGAGATCGCCTTCAATGAGATAAATACCTGATTATTGGTTTCCAGTTTAGTTATGTTCCAAGGACATACTTGCATGATGTCACTAATTTTGAAGGGGTTGAGATTTCTTTCATAGCCACATGTATTCATCTATCATGGTACAAATAACCGCACAGTATTGAAAAGATTATCTGTCCTGCAGTTATTGGCTGTGGCAGTCTGTAAATAGCAATTAGATGAAAACAGTTGGTAGCATTATTCAGACCATCTATGGCCTTCTTCATGTTTGGAGTAGATTTGTCATTAACTGGGAAAGGGTCCCATTATCTTCAACTATCGGTGGAATTTCCCCTTTTTTCAACTCTCTTATTTAATGTATTTGAAACTCTTTATTAACTCTTTATTGGGTGGGTACATAATTAGAGTTGCTCTGTCATCCTGTGAATCATCCCGTTTAGTAGCATAATCTATATCTGCTTTTCCCTTTAGATCACCTTTTTTCACTGCTTGAAGCTATTTTCTATATTAATGTAGCCAATCCAAACTTATGCTTAAAAATTTCTGTGGTTATTTTCAACTTCATTTATACTTCTAGTGTTTATTATAGATAGCATGTGGTTATATGTTTCTCTTAAAATATGTATGCTCTCTTTGCTTTTTAATTGCATTATTTAATTCATCAACATTTAATGTAACTCTTGATATGGGTGATTTTAGTTCTACTACTTTATTATTTACATTTTTTCCTCTCCATCTTCTAGCTTTTTCTCCTTTCTTGCCTTTTGATTAGTTGAATAGTTTCAAAATTATGCTTTATTATATCTAATGTATTTTAACTTACCTTTCTTATTTAGTGGTTGCTGTAGGGATTACAATATGTATCTTCAGTTTTTCCACAGTCTACCTGGAGTTAATATTGTATCACTTTACATGAAATGGAAAGCCTAGAGCTAGGGAAATAGCTCAGCGGCATAAGCACCTGCCTGGCAAGCATATGGTCCTGAGTTCGATTCCTGGTTCTAAAAAAATGAAAGCCTCACAATTCCCACTCCCTACTCCTTTATCTGATAGTGGTCATAAATATTAGATTTACATATATTAAAAATTCCAAAGGAAAATTTAATAACTTTTATGATAAATTATGCTATCTTAAATGCATTAAGAGGCATTTAGGAGCCCTTGGATCAATTATTGGAATCGCATCAGGTTAATTCCAATGTACCACCTCCACCAAAACCCACACGAGAAAAAAGAAGACACTAAGGCATATTCATAGTGGGGAGCCCAGGGGTCCTAAGTCCAGCCATGGTGATGGCTATCCGGAACAAAGGCCTCAACCCAGGGTGGAACCGCGTTTTGATCAGTCACGAAGGAGGAGTGGCTTGAGGATGAGTGACTGAGAACGGCGGGAAGGAGGTGAGGGCTGTGAGCTCGGCTAGGTGGGAGGCTAGAGAATTGTACGCAGGAGGTGTAGAGAGTAATTTGCATTATACTATAGAGATAATATCGAATGTTTTGGGGTCCGGTGCTTCAGCTCTGATGTGTAATCTTTCAAACCCCAAGACATTATAGTCTCTGTCTTGAGGCTGGATCCCAGCCCACAGCATGAAGCACTGGCTCTTCCTCCTGTCTCCAACCAGCTCATAGTAAAGAGCAGCAGGTGTGGGTTATCAGGGAAACACCAAGACTCCCTCCAGCACCTGGCTAGACCAATATGTGCGGCTTACAGCCAATTGGAGGGAGAAGGACAAGTCCTAGCCAGCTCTGTTCCATGGAAATAGGGTCAGGCACAGCCAAAATGGAGAACACTGCTCTTCCTTCAAGGAGAGTCATCCATTCATTCTGATTAGATTTGCTGTTTCTCATAGTTGTAAGTCTATGGTTTTCACCAAATTGCAGATGGTCATGGTCAATCCTTTTTTCAAAAATTTTAAGGCCTTTTTTGTGACTTCATATATATATGAAGTCTTAGTTACTGTTCTTGTTGTCTTATTGCTGTTCTCCCATTGCTGGTACAGATACCCAACACCCAAAATGAAGGAAGGAAAGGTTTATTTAGCTCACAGTCACTGGAGCTTTCAGTCTGTATTCAGCTGGCTCCAGGGCAGAGCAATCGCTACAAAAAGTCTTCTCTCTGTCTCTTATATTACATTCAAGCTCTGTGCCCCAGGGTGGGGGAAGTACTCACACCCATAATCCCAGCCTTGGATCACACATAATCCCAGTGAATCATGAGTTAATCACACACTCTAGAAGTCCTCACCCCATGACTACATGAGGCTTTGGGGGAACAACCAGGCAAACCATAATACTTGTGATATTGTCAAACAGGTTCCTAAGTATTCTTTTCTTCTTTCTTTCCCTGGGTTGTTCATATTGGATAATTTCTACTGCTTTGACTTAAACTATTGATTCTATAGTCATCAACATTCTGCTTTTAAGATCATAGAGTGAAATTTTTATTTTATTTAATTTATTTTTACTTTTTTGTGGCTAGCTCAGCCTGTCCTGAGTGTGAGGGTAGCCCAGCATGTGGTGCTGAGGATCGAACCTTGGTCTCTGCCTAAGCAAGTGCTTTGGACCCCTGAGCTATCTCACTGGCCCTGAAATTTTTATTTTAGATACTGTGTTTTTATTTTAGATCTGGAGCTTCCATTTAGTTCTTTTTTATAACCTATATTTCCTGTCTGGAAACTTGCTTTCTTAATTTTAATACAGTGCATTTAACTCTATGAAGCACAATTATAATGGCTGATTTAAGTTCTTGTGTGCTAATTTGAAGATATGAGTTTTTCTTTTTTTTTTTTTGAGACAGGATCTTGCTGTGTATTTCAGGATGGCCTTGAGTTTACTATGTGGCTCCAGCTGGCCTCAAAATCTCGGAGATTCTCCCGTCTCTGCCTCCTGAGTACTGGGATTACAGGTGTGTGCCAATCATTGCCCCTGCCACGGAGCCGTCTTCCGCTTGTCTCCAACCTGCCTTTCTCTGATCCTTCTCTATGTTTTCCTGGCATAATGCTGTGCTACAAATCTTGAGAACATATTCATCTTACATAACTGAAATTTTATACCTATTCACTTTCATATTTCCACCTTGCTCCCATACAACATTTATTTCTCTAGACTTTTTCCAGGAAAAACAAACTGGCTTTTTCTAGTTAGAATAATTTTTTTTTCAAGTTCATCCATGTTGTTGTACATAGCACTTTTTTTTTTCCTTTGGAAAAGCTGATATCCTAGGCCAGCTCTACCTTTCCATATTGGGCAAGAGAAAGAGCTAATATCCTACCAGCTCTTTCTCTTGCCCAATATGGAAAGGTAGAGCTGGCTCCTCTCAGATGAATCAGGCTCTATTTAAACCCTAATAATTTAGGCTCTGGCAAAATATTTTTCTCTTATACTAATTTAATAACAGAGTGTTCTGGCATATTTCAAAAGATTTCCTTTTCCCCCTCAGCCCACCAGAAGCACAGGCGATGCTCTTTGCTTTAGGACTCATCCCAAGTATCCATCAATCTTTTGGAATTCAGACTCATAGGAGTGGCTTTCACCCCATGGGTTGCCCTGCAGGTTTGTTTTTTTTCTAATGTTTTGTACAGGGTCTCACTACGCAGCTCAGGATCATAGTGATCCTCCTGTTTTCAGCCTCCCCAGTGCAGGGATTATAGGCTTGCACTACCATGCCTGAACTTGGTCCCAGGCTTAGCGCCCCCCCCGGGGGGGGGGCCGGGGAGGGGGGCAGCATGTGTCTTAACTCTCACTGTCCAGGCTGAGCCCCTAGAATTTTATCAACTACAGATTTTATTTTTGTGCCAGGCATTTCCTATAGGCATTTCCTCTTGAGAATCTCTGCCCCAGATGTGATTTTCTGCCCCTGCAATGCTGGAATAGCAGTTGCTCTGTGACCCCCACTTTCCTGACAGATCTGAGAATTACTGACCTTTTAACCTTTTACTTTATGAGCTCTTGTTTCTAGGATGGAGGGGGCTTCTAAGGCCCTTACAAGGCAGACTGGAAACCACAACCTCGAGATATGTGTTTCATGATGAAAAAAACTAAAGAGAGTAATCACAGGCAGCTGTTGGATAAATAAAAAATAGGACAGCTAAATTTTCAAGTATCATCCAACTGAGCATAAAAGAGTCTCAATATGAGATGTGTCTATGTTTTCTTTTACAAGAATAGGGAGAATTTCTGGGTGTGGTGGCACCTGTAATCCCAGCACTCAGGAGGCAGAGGCAGGAGAATCGCTGTGAGTTTGAGGCCAACATGGGCTACCTAGAGAACAGCCAGCCAGAACTATACAGAAAAACCCTGTCCCAAAAAAAAGGGGGCAACTTAATGACTGTCATTGCTTAGTCTGCCTTCAGGTCATCCTCTGAACATGTTCTTGGGCCCTAGGGACAGAAAACTAAATGTCTTCAAGTAAAAACCAAAATAATCAATCTATTAAAATATTTAACCCCTTGATTCCCAAAAGTTTTTGGTGTTTCACTCATACACTGATCTATAAAGCCAAGCAGGACAGCTGCCTGTCCCTGCTATGTGTGATAAGGCAGTGGATATCCAGCAAAGGCTAAGCTGGTTGTCTCTGGGGAGCCACTGCATGTGGCAGAGCCTGGGCAGGAGGTACACTGACTATCAGAGGAAGTATGTGATGGAGCTGAATTCCATCAGTGCTTGATAAAGTGGCAATGATCATCAGTAAAGAATTGCTATTTAAGGGCCACCGAGATAGCTCAGTGGAGTAAAGACCTGCTTAAGTGTCCCGTCCAGCGGGTCAGTCAACGCAGGTCACCTAGGGGAGGAGAGGGGACTGATGAAGACAAAGAACAGGTGCGCGAGAAATGGAGACAAGACAGGATTCTGATCAAGTCTCGTTTATTCAAGGAAGCGATACAGCTTATATGGCAGAGGGAAGGGAAGTCAACGTCACTAATGACGTAGGTATATTAGGGTAACGCTATAGGCTAACAACACTCGGTGATCAACTAAAGGAGCATGTGACAGGAAGTCTAACCAAAGGAACATGAGGCAGGAAGTCATGATGCAGCAATTCTACAGGAAGTGTAACTTACATCCATAAAAGGAATAGAAACGAAGGCTTCCGGACTATGGTGCCCTCCACACTTAAGCATAGGTAAGCACAGGGTCCTAGGTTTGATCCCTGGCACCACATACTGAGCCAGCCCCACTCCCAGGGTAGCCACTGAATCTGGGCATCGTGGTGTATGCCTGTAATCCCAGCACTGGGAAGGCTGAAAAGATTACTATGAGTCTGAGCTGCATAGCGAGACCCTGTAACAACCAAATACATTAAAAAATCGGCCCAGCGAGATGGCTCAGTGGAATAAGCACTTCCCTGGCAAGTGCAAGGGCCTGAGTTCAATCCCTGGTTCCACCAAAAAAAAAAAAAAAAGGAACTGCTATATAAAAACCCCTGAGATGGGATATGGACCTGTGCCAGCTCCGATGGTGGATGCATTCATTATGGAAAAATGAACGAACATGCAGTAATGAAAAAGTCTGCCAACAAAACTTGCTAGGAGCCAGGTGTGATGGTGTACGCCTGTAATCCCAACATGCAGGACATGAGGTAGGAGGACCACTGCAAGTTCAAGAGCCACAAAGTGAGTTCGAGACAAGTCTGATCTAGCGAAACCCTGTCTCTAAAAGAAAGAAAAACATTAAATAGAAAATAATTGCTTTGTTAGATAGCAGTATTTTTATAGCCCAATTGAACAACTATGGTTGCGGTTGAGGACCAGCGAGCCATTCCAGGAGTAGTTGGGGGGAAGCTTTGTGGTTAATCAGAGACCTGCTTCCTCAGCAGGGAGCAGCCGGGTACTCAGTGCAGGCCTACTTGTATTTGTGGTGTCATGCCACAGTACGTGTGATCTCAGGCAAGGCGGGCAACACTATTTTCATACCCACCTTGTATCTTGGCATGACCCCTTCTCCCTTTGTTGCTATTAACAAGGAGAAGATTTTTTTTTTCTTAGCTTGAAATGCTAATCACTCAGTAAATGAGGTAAATAAGGTCCCTCAGTAAAACATGGTAGCCGTGGTGCAGCGAGCACCTGCATTATCCAAAGTCATCTTGCATTAATTATGTTGAAGAAAGGAATTATCCTAATTCTTTCTATGGTAGCAAAGCCTCATGCATGCCAGGGAAGCACTTTACCACTAAATTACAACCTCAGCTATAGAGAGCCCTTCCTCATCTTTGTCTCCACCCAGGAAGTTGCTAATTGTAATCTCATGGATAAATTATTGGAATCCTGTCATGTTCATTCCAATGACAGGGTTCCAATAATTTACCACTTCTGGTACAACCCATGGCAAGAATAAAGACACTAAAGCGTATTTGCAATTTTGGGGAGTTGGGGGGCTTAAGTCCAGCCAGTGGTGGCTATCCAGAGCAAAGGCCTCCACCCAGGGCCAAACCCGGGGTTTTGTTCAGTCCTGAAGGAGGAGTGGCAGGTGAGTGCTGTGAGCCAGGCTAGGTGGGAGGCCTGCCTTTACCCCCGTGATGTGCAGAGTAGTCTGTATCATATAATTGAAGCAGTATGTAATGTTTTGAGGTCAGTGCTTCCGCTCTGATGTGTAACCTTTCAAGCTCCAGGAAGCCACAGCCTCTATCTCCAGGCTCAATCCCAGCCCAGCTGACAGCATGGAGTACTGGCTCTTCCTCAGGTCTCTGTTATGACCCAGCTCATAATAAAGAGCAGTAGGTGGGGTTTCCAGGGAGACACAACTGCTGTCCTCAAAGGCTATCAGCACCTTGGCTAGACCACTATGCATTGCTCAAAAACAATGGAAGGGTTAAGGAAAAGTCCTAGCTAGCTGTGTCCATAGCAATACAAGGAAAGAGGGTCAAGTTCAACCAAAATGGAGGCAATTGCTCTTCTTTCAAGGCAAGTTGCCCAGATGGTCCTCCACACCCAGCCCTTCTAAAATTTTATTTTATTTTGGATCAGAGTCTCATTAAGTAGCCTAGGCTGGCCTTGAAGTTTCAATCTGCCTACCTCAGCTTCCTGCGTAAAGGAGCACGTAGCACCATGCCTGGGTATTCTAGTTTCTTTTAAGGAAAATAGAGAATTATGTATTCTACTCCCAGACACATTTTAAAGTAAATGTAGTCTTAATTTAAAGACCATCAACCTTGACACTGATTCTTCCAACTTAAAACAGACATGGGAAAATGTAACAGCATCACAGAGAAAATGTTCCCTGACTTTAGAACACAAAAGATCATGTGCTTTAGAGA
Source organism: Ctenomys sociabilis (assembly GCA_004027165.1). Taxonomy (NCBI): domain Eukaryota; kingdom Metazoa; phylum Chordata; class Mammalia; order Rodentia; family Ctenomyidae; genus Ctenomys; species Ctenomys sociabilis. The sequence continues at coordinate 93,732 of PVKA01004248.1, forward strand.
AACAAGGAAGTGAGACATTAGACAGTTGATCACACAATGCTATCTCACCGTATTGTCTCCTGAGGAATCCATCGATTAGATGGTTTCCCTTAAATAGAGATCAAGTTCTTTGAAGTGAACTGCTTACTATAACATCATATTGTTTTAGTTCTAACATTAACGCCTTCTCAAAATTCTGAAACAGTAGTAGGAAGAAATTTAAAATTTCTGTTACTCAAGGGAAGAAATGAACATTAGGTTTCTTTTTAATGGTGATAAAAATAAAACCCCCAGCATTCTTGCTTGCTTGAAAATCCATCATTCTGAGTACCTTAACTAATTCAGTAGCAAGAACATTAATTCTGTAGTAGCCTTGAATTGTCCCTGAAGCAGGAGAGGTTTTTATAGTCCTTCAAAAGAATATTCTGTCATGATAAATTCTTCACAGACTGACTCATGTTTTTCAGAATCAGTGTACAGCATTCATCTGCAAGACAAATGCATCTTGAAACATCTTCATTGGCAAACTGGTGTGAAACAGGAGATTCTGTCACAGATATTACTTTTGGATAAAATCTCAATACTTGTGTTCTTCTCTTTTAAAACATAGGTTTGGTTGAATGCCTTTGTGTAGGAATAGCACGGTCACAAATTTATCTAATTAGAAAAACAAATTTATCTAACCAAACCTTTTGAATGTCAGTCATGTACAGCTTCTAAGACCCACCAGCATAAGATTAACAACTCCGCATTCTCTACAGGCGTTTGGAATGGCAAGCCTCATAAATTTTCTGCCATCCCATCATTATGCTCTTTTGATAAATCTTACTGATGCTTTTCAGGTTGTACTACCAGAAGACCATTGGCATATCTTTATTAATCTCTCTCAAACACATTTGCTTAAGAGTTCATAGTTTAGGGGCTAGAAAGATAGCTCAGTGGTTTCAGTGCCTGCCTGGCAAGCTTAAGGACCTGGGTTCAGTCCCTGGTACCACATGCCATGCCAGCCCCAGGCACTGAGCCGGCCTCCGAAATCAGTCTTGGTAGTGTACACCTGTCATTCCAATGCTGGGGAGGCTGAGACAGGAGGTTCACTATGAGTCTTACCTGTGTAGCACCCTGTACCAAATAAATAAAATATTTTTTAAAAATGAAATAAAAAGAGTTCATAGTTTAAAATATACCATGTGGCCAGATGTGGTGGCACAATCCTGTGCAATCTCTGAAAGCTGAGACAGGAGAATCACAAGTTGTAGCCCAGTCTGAGCAATTTAGTGACTTAGTGAGATGTTGTCTCAAAATAAAAATTTAAAAAAGGGCTGAGGTATGAAATGAACCAAAGCTGAACTTTCACTCTAAAATAAAAAATAAGACAAGCATGTCCGCTATCACCACTCTTATTCAATATAGTTCTGGAAACTTTAGCCAGAGCAATTAGACAAGAGAGAAATAAAAGGAATAGAGATAGGAAAGTAAGAGTTAAATTATCATTATTTGCAGATGACATCATACTCAACATAGAAAATCCCCAAAGCTCCATGAAAAGACTTCTAGATTTAATGACCAAATTCAGCACTCAAAGTCAGCACTCAAAAATCAACAGCATTCCTATACACCAACAATAAACTCACTGAGAGAAATGAGGAAAACACCACCCTTCATAATAGCATCCAAAAGATGAAATACTCAGGAATCAATCTAAGAGAGAAAGTAAAGGATCTATAAATTGAAAATTATAGTACTCTGATGAAAGTTGAAGAGGATATAAAAGATGGAAATATATTCCTTGCTCATGGATAGGAAGAACCAAAATTGTGGAAATGACCATATTCTCACAATTGTTATGCAGATTTAATACAATCCTGATCAAAATACCATTAGCATTCCTTAAAACTCTAGAGAAAACATTCTTCAAATTCATTTGGAACCAGAAGAGACCTGGATTTGCAAAGGCAGTTCTGGGCAAGAAAACCAAGGAAGGAGGTATCATAATCCCTGACTTGAAATTATACTACAAAGCTACTATGATAAAATCAGCACAGTACTGGCAAAAAAAGAAAAGCAGACCTGAGGACCAATGGAACAGATTAGAAGATGCAGACACAACTACAATCACACTCAGTCACCTTATCTTTAACAGAAGGACCAAACATGTTCACTGGAAGAAAGACAGCGTCTTTAATAAATGGTGGTGGAAAAGCATCTCATGCTGAAGACTAAAATTAGACCCCTGTCTATCACCATGCACTAAACTAAAATCAAAATGGATCAAAGATTCAAATATTAAAATGGAAACAATAACTTAGCCAGAAGAGAAAGTAAGTGGAAATCTTGAAAACATAGGGGTAGGCCAAGAATTTATGAACAGAGCCTAAACTGCATGAGAAATACTTAAAAGAATCGACAACTGGGATCTCATCCTAAAAGCGTTTGCACATCAAAAGAAATCACCAACAGAGTAAAAAGACAACTGACACAATGAGAAAAAAATTTAATCAGCTGTCCTTCAGACAAAGGACTTATAAAGAATTGAAAAAAAAACAACCCAAAATTCAAAGACCCAATCCAAAAGTGGGCATCTGAGATGAACACACACTTCTTAGATGATGAAATGCAAATAACTAATAAATATATGAAAATTTTTCAACATGATTGGTCATTCAAGAGATATAAATTAAAATAACACAGATTCTATCTCACCCCAGTAAGAATGGCTATTATCAAAAAGTAAACCAATAACAAATGCTGGAAGGGCTGTGGAGAAAAAGGAACTCTCTCCACTGCTGGTATAACCACTGTGGAAATCCGTGTGGAGATGCCTCAAAAAACTAGGATTAGAGATCCCCATGCAATCCAGCTATTCACCCTCTGGGTATTTTCCCAGAAGAATTAAGAACACCATACCACAGAGACATATGTGCACCCATGTTTATAGCAGCAAAATTTGTCATAGCTAAATCTTGGAAACAATCCAAATGCCCTTCAACCAAGGGATGGATAAAAACGATGTGGGGTCTTTTTACACAATGAAGTACTACTCAGGTATAAAGAAAGATAAACTTAAGACTTTTATGAGTAAATGTATGCAACTTGAGACCGTACCTGTAAGTGAGATAAATCAGACACACATGTGTAAGGCTTGTATTGTCTTCCTCGCATAGAATCTGAAAGTAAATAAGATTCAAAATGTACAATAGATATTGGGAAATGGAAGAAATTGTTCAAAAGGAAAGAGAAACTGGGATGGGGGAAAGAAGAAGGAAGGGAAAAGGAAAAATAAGTAAATATTCAAGATAGTTAAGATAGTTATACTGATATAGAGGAATGAAACTCCTGACCTCAAAGGTACCTGGGATGAATTCATATTCTCTAAAACCAAAGATTTTAGGAACAAATGGGGGCTAGGAGCAGAATATTTATTGGGGGGAAAGAAAGCTTCTGTCTGAGAGGGACAGAGTTGGGACCAGGTTGTCCCCAGGAAGCTGTCTCTTCCAGGGACTTTTTTTTTTTTTTTTTTTTGTCTTTTTGAGACAGGGTCTTCCTATGCAGTTCAGGCTGGCCTTGAGCTCACTTTGTAGCTCAGGCTGGTCTCGAACTCACAACAATCCTCCTGCCTCAGCCTCCCAAGTGCTGGGATTACAGGCCTGCGCCACCACGCCCGGCTCTTCCAGGGACTTTTATAGAGTAAAACCATGTGGTGAGGTGGGTCTAAGGTGGTGGAGAACATGGGAACTGGCTCAGGTGGGCATGAGGTGGGACAAAACTTTGGTCGATCAATAACATTACAAGCACCACTGCTCAGGTAAAACTGATTAAATCCAGAACTGAACAGGGAAGTGAGTCACATAGCAAGGGGGCATGCATATGGGATAGGGTCTTGGGTAAGTGACTCTTCCTGGCTCTTTCAGGGCGACTGGTACCTCTTTAGAATATCAGTCTCTGATGCCCATCCCTAGGGAAGTACGTGGCTGCATCTGTGTACTCCTTTGTCCTGAGGCCTGGCCACAGCAGGAGTGGCTGTCTCCTCCACAGCTGCAGCGTCAGCTTGTCTTCCGTCTTGTCTCCTTGAGGGCCTGGCCTTGGCTGCCTATTACATTTCTAATTTTGCTGCCCACAGCAATACTATCAGTATCTATTAGTTGTTTGGTCAAGTTTTCATGCCTGTATCTGTAATCTGAGCAACTACTTTGAAGATAACAATACATAATGTACTAACCGGTGTTACTCTCCTGCTGTCTTATTTTGAAATTTTGTATCATTTTTTTTTCTCTTTAAAAAAAGGGGGAAGGCCAGCCAGATAGCTCAGCAGACTAAAACACCTGCTTAGGCAGAGTGCAGCGTGTGGGCCTTGATCCCCAGCGTGTGGGGCTGGCCCTGCCCCAGGGGTGTGCTGAGGTAGCAGTTGAGACCAGGCGTGGTAGTGTGTGCCTGTAATCCCAGCACTTGGGAGGCTAAAAACAGGAGTCACTATAAGTCAGATTTACGAAGTGAGACCCTATACTAAATACATTCATACAAACATACATAAAGGGGGCCTGAGGGGTACCTCAGTGTGAAGGCTCTGATTTTGTTTACCCCCTAGCTCCACAAAAAATCCACCATACTTGCAAGTTTGAAAGCAATACTGCGGGGAGGGGAGATGGCTCGGTGGAATAAGCACCTCCCTGGCAAGCACAAGGACCTGAGTTCAATCCCCGGTTCCACCAAGAAAGCAATACTGGCAAAAATACAATTGTAGATCTAGAGTAGCCAACACAAACTTCAAGAACAAATTACGAGGAATCGCACTACCCTGTCATAAGACTTACTCTAGAACTGCAGTAATGACGCAGCGTGGGACTGGTGAAAGAATAGGCACAGATCAGTGAAGCAGAACAGAGCATCCGGAAGTAGACTGACACGAGCGCAGTCACGTGAGCTTCGAGAAGGATCCGAAGTCAATTCAGTGGAGATGCAAGTCTTTTCAATAAATACTGCTGTAGTTCTTTGGGTCATGTGTCCCAAAAGGTTGCAAACACTTGTTTATGCAAAGACTTACGTACACGAAACCATAGCGTCAGTATTCACAGTAGCCAGGAAGTGCAAACAACGTGCTGCCATCAACTAATACATGATGAACACGTTGTGATCTATCCAGACGATGCAACATAACTCAGCAGTGAAAAGGATGAACCTGTGGAAGCGTGCCACAATGTGGGCGAATCCTGGAAGCATCGGGCTCAGCGCAACAAACCAGACCCAAAGGCTGCCTGATACAACAGCGCACTTACGCTAAGCGTCAAGAAGACATAGGCCAATGGGCCAGGGAGATAGCTCAGGAGAATAAGTGCTTGCCCGGCCAGCGCAAGATCCTGAGTTCAATCCCCTGTACTGCCAAAGAAAAAGAAGACACAGGACATAGATCAGTGGCTGCTAGTGATACAAAGAGGACAGGCTGGGGGGTAACGTTTATAACTATAGTGTTTGTTTTTGGGCTGATGAAAATTTTCTGATGCTAGACATGAGTGAGGGTTACACAGTACTGTGAATGTAGCATAACTACTGAATTCCAACTTTGAATGGTGAATTTTATGTTATGTGAATTTTACTTCATTAAAAATGGGAGCAAAACATCTAGACAGCTTACCAAAGATGACGGATCAGTGGCCAATCAGTATAGGAAAAGATGGCATCGTTTGTCACTGGAAATTAAAACAAAACTCAGACATCATTACACACTAATTAGAACAAATAATGTTTTTAAGGTGGCACTCATACTTGTTGGTTAGGGGGACAAGTAAAAAGAGTTGTCATTTGTTGCTGGTGGGAATGCAAAATGATATGGTCCCTGGGGAAGGCAGTCTGGCACTTCTGCAAAGCAAAACATAGTCTTCCCATATGATTGAGCAACTGTGCTTCATATGTTTACCAAACTGATTTGAAAACTTATGACCACACAACAATCAGAATATGTTTATGGCAGGCTTGTTCACAATTTTAAAAACACTGTTATCAAAGCCCTTCAATAAGCAAATACATAAGCAAATGGTGGTTCATTCTGACAATGGAATACTCTTCTTTAGACATAAAAAGAAATGAGCTATCAACTATCACAAAACAGAGGAGTGAATCTTAAATGCAAATTACTGAGAAAAGGAAGGTCTGAAAAGGCTATGCATTGTACAATTTTACTTACACGACATTCTGCAAATGCTGTTAGGGACCACAAATTTCACAGTGTTCATTATGCAAACTTCCCGAACAGATAATAGGAGGCTTGGGATTGTCAGTGTCACCCTTTTGAGATTTCCCATTCTGTCTTCAGGGGGAGACCATCCTCTCCCACCCACTAAGACTAAACTAAAGCCACTAAAAATAGAAACCCACCACGGCGAGATCCTCCTTAATGTAAGACTGGCTCTGCCCTCTGCGTTCCCTTCAAGACTGTCTGTTGCCTGCCCCATCTTCCTCCACCTTGCATCTCCCACTGGCCCCTCCTGTCGCTGTATGCACCCAACACACTGTGGCTGGCTTAGAGTCCTTCAGCCTCTGTGCATCCTGAGCATTGACTTCCTAGCCCCTTCGTTTGTCTCTGTCTCTTCTGTCATCCTTTTGCTGGAGCCCTCATACAGGCATTTGGGGGTCCTGGCCAGGTCCCTAAAAAGTGCAAAGCCTATACAGATGTAACCAGATCAGCAACTGCTGTCAGTTGGTGTGTGTGTGTGTGTGTGTGTGTGTGTGTGTGCAGAGTTGTACAGGTGGAATAGAAAGGATACTTTTATGGCGGCAATGGTTATCCTCACTGCACTTGTGAACACACAGTATTTTGTGTTTGTTAAAACTCACAGAACACTACAGCGTACAGAATGGTGACACATGTCAGAAGTCATTTGGATGGTTGCTAAGGTCAGGGTTCCAGGAGGGAATACAAACTGAGAAAATAGTAGGGGGCATTTCAGGGGCTGGGGAGAGAAGAGATACTGACCTTACTCACCTTAAATTAACAAAGGCCAAGAGAAAACAGGCCAGGTGTGATGGTTCACTTTGTAGTCCCAGCTATTTAGGAAGCCGAGATAGAAGGATCTTAGCTTGAAGACCAGGTTGGGCAATGTAGTGAAAGTTTTTAAAAGGGTTGGGGATGTGTTTTCTGGAACATTTTTCTCCAGTCAATTAAGTCTGTTGGCTTCGAGACCCCATTAATCCAGATATCTGTTTGACTATTCAAAAAAATGTCTCAAAGGGGGCTGGGGAGGAGCCGGGGAGATGGCTCAGTGGAATAAGCACTTCCCTGGCAAATACAAGGGTCAGAGTTCAAT
>PVKA01004249.1:9561-101097 GCA_004027165.1 Ctenomys sociabilis
AAAAAAAAAAAAAAAAAAAAAAAAAAAAAAAAAAAAAAAAAAAAAAAAAAAAAAAAAAAAAAAAAAAAAAAAAAAAAAAAAAAAAAAAAAAAAAAAAAAAAAAAAAAAAAAAAAAAAAAAAAAAAAAAAAAAAAAAAAAAAAAAAAAAAAAAAAAAAAAAAAAAAAAAAAGAAAAGAAAAGGAAAGGAAGGAGGAAGAAAGGAAGAAAGAAAGAAAGAAAGGAAGAAAGAAAGGAACGAAGGAAGGAAGGAAAGAAGAGAACATATATATTGCATCTAAATGTAAAGAAAACCAAAATACAGATATAATTCTAAAATGGCATACAAAATCACACAGCCTTTGAAACCTCTGAAAAAGTAAACAGAAAATAATTTAGGAAATCGTTCATTGCAAAGATCAGCCTCATTTTTTAAAGTATTTTTTTCCTTCCTGTCAGATTCTTTAAAATTATTTTAATGTGTTTTTCTGCCCCTTGACTATTACAAATGTGATTTTCTACAAGTTTTATTTCTCTTAACCGGTTTCATTTTTTTAAAGAGATCAAGCTAAAAAAAATCACTTAGCATGTAATGTTTTTCATTCTAATACACAGCCTTATAAATTTTCTGATTAATATCTTCTATTGGTGTGGTATGTCTTTGACAATTAATACATGGAAATTGTCCCTAATTATAAAACTATAAAGCAAAGATTATACTTTATAGTATGTTTTATTCTGTTTTGAAAATGGGTCTTTTTTTTGGCAGAACCTGGTATTGAATTCAGGCCCTTGCACTTGCCAGGTAAGCACTTATTCAGCTGAGCCATCTTACCTGTCCCTGCAAATGGGTCTTGATAAATGCAAAATAACATAAATCACAATTTCAGTGACATACACTATATTTTCACCACCTAAACATCTACTCGCCTATTTACTCCTCACCAAAGCCCCTGTCAGTCACTGCTTTTTCTGTTTCTATAATTTTTGCCATTTCAGGCTTCCACAAAGATGGGAATAAATCCTTATTGAACTGATCAGTTTGTTTCACATTGAAAATATATACATAAATACATTTTCTCTATATTTAAGGCTTGACAGTTCATTTATTAGTATCGCTCAATAATATTCTGCTGTGCATGTGTTCTTTTGTGTATCTGTGAATGGGTCTCTTGGCTGCTTGCAGTTTGGGAAATTTTAGGTAAAGTTGCTATAGATATTAATATGTAAAATTAGTGTAGACTCAAGTTCTATACTCTACTGAGTGAATAACTAGAAAGACAGTTGCTGCACACTCCTGTAGACTACATTCAGCTTTGAGAAAACTGCCAGTGTCTTGGAAAGAGACTCTGCTATTATATATTCCCACACTCATGAATGGCACTTCCTATTGCTCCACGCCCACTTCAGCACTCTTACGGTTGCTTGTTTCAGGCACGCAAGCAGGAGTGCAGCAGACAAGTTTTCAAATTTGTACTTTTCAAATGACTCATAAGGGGGAGCATCCTTTTAGGTAATGTAGTTTCTTTCCACTGCCCACTTCACATCAGTAGCTTCTCTCTAGTGTTTTCTATGAGAATTCGTGGTAATACCCACAAAGCATGAGGCCACTGTGAAACCGACAACTGGTAGTGCTTGACTTCCAGTGTACTCCACATTCAAACTCCAATACTATTTGAAGGGCAGTTAACAATTATTATTCTCTAGTAGCTTCTCCCATAGGTAAGCTAATCTCTTCAGTGACCATATTCACTGGAATTTTTATATTTTGTTGTTGGTTTGCCTTTGGTCAATTATGTATGTGGTTGAGCAAAGAGATAGCACAGTGTCTAAGCTATAATTCAGTAGTATATTTGTAGATTTAAGTCCTCTGGGATAGGAACTCTTATAGAAGTAAATGCCTGTGCTTCCTAGCTGCTATTTAAGTAACTGCGATGATAAGCTGAAACTTCTGTATCTTTAAAGTTTAGATAGACATATTACATCATGGTTAGATGGTCATCCTCTAAACATCCAGGATTGGGCCGCAAGGCAAGATTAGGGCAGGATTTCTAGATTAAAGTGCCTTGAATCTTGCATTTGTTGCTTACTGTGCATCTGAATTTGAACAGGTCAGTGAATCTGTATGTCATAGCTGCTTATTGGGTTAGGGAATTAAAACAAGTTTTGTGCTTCTGTCATGACGAGTGAATGAATCAGTACTAGCGATGACCTTAAAAAGATTCATTAGAGAGATTACATGTGTGCTCTTTGTTTTTGGACATGCCCTGAGGTCTTCTCCTCCTCTCCTTTCCTTTTTGCTGGTCCACACTTCTCCTGGAACAGTTTTGCAATAAATCACTTTGCCAGGAAATCCTCTTCTTAATCCTGAAGGCACTGAACATTTTCCATAGATGAGCATATAAAAGCGTTTTCTCTTCAGAATATTCTGATTGTTTGTTATTTTGAAAACCGAGCTAAAGCTCCATTGCTCCAGTAGAGTGGAAAACATTTTTCAATCATCTGTGGAAATCGTTTATCTGCAGTTTCCTGTCTAAGTTTATAAAAAGCATGTTTCCATTGCTAATCCAGTGAAATCATTCTTTAAGCAACTCTACTGAGCATACCCCATTTTTCTACAGAAAACTTAGTGTAAATAGGAAGACATGCTTTTATTTTAAGATATAAGTTTCTCAAGGATATTTATTAAAGATTGAAAATGGGCCTATGACCTTTTAAAGATTGAGGAAATGAGAATATATATATAATAGATATACCATCACACCATTGTAACACACACACACTCACACACACACACACACACACACACACATACACACACACACAGTTCTCCGAAGATTAAGTAAAATACTTTAAGAAGAAAAGAAAATTTATTTTTATTTAAGGTGTACTAAACATCAGAACTTATTTTGCTAAATTCTTCCCTGTTAGTTCACAAACCATAATGCTGCTGATTAGGTCTGGCTTTGGTTTCACCAAGTAAGAGTCAATGTTCTCTGAGTGAAGAGAACTGTGGCAGGCAGCGTGAGATGGTGCAGAAATGACTCAGACATAGATAATCTGAAAATGGATAACATTGCCAGCAGATGGATTTACACATCAGAGAGGCAGCAAACGGTACAGATTTTAGATAATATCGTGTTCTGTTTTAAAGGCTGTTGATCATAAAGCAAGTAAATAGTTATCTCTGCACTATTCCATACCATATAAATGGAATTTCTACTAGAATACATTGAATAAATCTTATTAGCAAATATAGTTTACTCATTTTAATTAGCATTTGATATATATATAAAATAAATAACATTTTAATTTTCACATATGCATAGCTAAATGCAGAGTTTTAACTACTGAAAAGTGCATGTTATCTTTAGTTCTCGGTAAGATTATGTCTCTAAATGTAATTATTACAGACAGCTTCTCCTTGGAAGTGGAACATCATAATGCAATAGATAGTGCGGGTTTTCAAAGTACATCATTTATTACAAATCTGCGTAAAATAACATGGTAATCTAAACTTCACACTTTTTAGACAAAACTTGAAAGTTGAGACTTCTAAAAATACAGGTACACGAGGCCAATGAAATAGCTCAGTGGACTAAGCACCGGTAGTCTCAGTGCTGGAGAGGCTGAAAACAGGAGGATCACTATGAATCCAAGCTGCATATTGAGACCCTGTACAAAATACATTTTTAAGGACTGGGGAGATGGCTCAGTAGAATAAGTGCTTCCCTGGCCAAAAAAAAAAAAAATCAGGTATATATATTGTATGTCATTATTATTATGATAATTTGTCAAAATATATACTATTTTATAAACTTAGATATTTTAATTGATTCCTTTTACTCATTCAATTTTGTTTCAAAAGCTCATTTTTAACTTATAAGATGAATTAGAGGAGAGTGGAATGATAAATATGATACAAAAAGGAAGACAGAAATGAAGCTAAAATTATTGATTGTTTTTAGAGTAAGTTTATATAGATAATTTGCATAATTATTATATTCATAGAACATTTGAATTCCCAGTTTGTTTGTTTTTAATTTTTCGTTTCTTATTTTTATTTTTGTCCTGGGAGTCAAATTCATGACCTTGGCTTACCAGGCAGGCAGCACTCAGCTACTGAACTATGTCCCTGGATCCTCAATTTATCTTTAGAAAGATAAATCAAAAAGGTATTTTGTTCAATCACTTATTTCAGAATGAGATTAAAACAACTATGAAAGGAACCAAAATGCAATTTTCCCACAGTATACTAAATGTGCTCTCACTATGCTGTCAATCAATTGAGGATTCTTGGCTCAATCAGATGTAAATCACAAATCAGTAAAGTATAGCATGGTCAGTGCCTCTGGGACTTGAGGGCCAGTGGCTCTCAACCCCTCATGTCACAGCTCTGCGATCTGACTGGCAGTGGCCCTCGGCCCCCACTGCTGCAGTTCTCAGCAGCTTCCACCTCTCACACTGTCTGTTCAGTAGCTGCATCTCTTAGCCTCCGCTGGCAGCAATCTGGAACAATCCCAGCTGTTTTCACTGCCTTTCTGGAATCCTCCAATAGTTGCTGCCTGTCAAAGCTTGGCGAAGCCAGTGGATGCTTACCATTGCTCATTGATGCTGTTTGTCTCTGGCATCAATCTCCACTGACCTTCCTTGTTTGTGGTCTCTACAGAATTTTCTGGAATTGTTCCAAGACAACAGGACCTATGGATTATAGCTGTTATTAGTGTAACCTGTTCTACTCATGATTCCTGAAATAATTATTCTTGAGTGGATTTATAGTACCATAACTTCCAACAGTACCTGAGGGGGGAAATGTCACAAGAACATTTGTGGCCAACAGAGCAAGTTTTATTTGGGCTTGGACCATGAGCCACTTCACTGCAGGAAGCACTCCCTTACTACCTAAGTGTGAGCAGGCACTGCTTTTCTGAAAAACAGTGCCCATGCAATCCATACCCATGACATCCTCTGGGATTAATCCAGGTTTCAATCTCAAACTATGGAATCATCAGGAAGAGAAGCATCTAGAACTGACCCAACTCTCCGGTCTACCATGGCCAAAGAAAGTGTGCTGTGCAGCAGCTGTAGGGTGTCTAGTAAAGCCACCATTGTCATGGCAGCTGCTCAGTGAGATTTTGAGAGAAGCAGCTGTTTGACTGACACACATACTGGCACTGAAATCTTGCCTGACATTCTCAAGGAGACTTTTAGGAGGGCTGGCACATGACCACAGCCCTGCTTAAAGGCTGATGAAGAAGAGCAGTGGATTTTCATCCATACCATCTTTACCCTCTCAGGGGCAGATCCACTCATCTCCATAGAGAGGCAGCATCGTCGACTTGGGAAGAGTGGCAGTCGTTGTCGTCTCAATCTTGCTTCCACTTCGAATGCTGAGAGAGCTGGAGAAAAGCAACCACATGTGTGAGGACAAAGTCCCCAGGCCACCAGCATGGAGATAAAGGGGAGCAATGAGAAGAGCCAAGGAGTCAGCCATCAGAACACTCTGGCTATCAATGAACAAAGGATATGTCCAAACTATTTCTTTTCATTTCAGGGCCATGTACAACATTTATTCTTAATATCATCCCTAATGATTTTGAGAAAAATGTCAAGGTCACTTGTTTTTCCCTATCAGTCAGGGCTCAGCTCAAGGGTCATTTCATCAGAGAGGAGTCCTCTAATCATTTATAAACAAGTGTGCCCACTGCAAAATGTCAGTCACTTCTTGCTTTAATTATCATAATAGCACTAGTTATTAGCAGGCATGCTGTCCATTTCTTTTTTGTTCTTATAAAATATAAGCTTCATGAATTTTTGTGTGTGCTTCGTAACGTTCTGTTTTCCAAAGACCTTGATCAACTTCCCCAGAGATATTGTAGGAGTGAATCAGCAGTTTAACTCATGTGTGATAGATGTTTTACCAGTGATGTTTAAAAATGCTCAGCCAAATACCCTAGGTATTACACAATGAATATTTAATACTAGAGCTACAGTTTATTGCATTTAAAGTCACACTAATCCAGATAAGCATAAAATTTACAGAACAAACATGTTTCTAATATCTCCTAATGCCCAGTAGCAAAATACCATAATGTTCTGACATCAAAAACATGAGCAAAGCACATTTGCTTTTATTCAAATATCCATAATCCACAGAAGCAGAGATGCCGTGTACATGCATGCCCCATGCTGTGAAAAACCCCAAGCCAGGCAAGATTGCCTCTGAGGTCTAAGGCTGACATGCATTTTCTTACCAAATTTCCATGTTAAGATGATTGCAAGAAACTTGCCATTGTTAAATTGTACTTGTTCTTTATTTGTTGATTAATTTTATTAGTCTCACGGTTTATACCTAACTCTACTAATGGGCAAAGGGCAAATTTTTGTGCCTATGCATATTCCATGCAAAATGCATTTTTATCCCATGCCTGATTCATCAAGGGTTTCTATTTATAAATATATTTTTTTAAATTTCTTCAACTGTAAAACAAATATTTTACTCTCACTCCCCATGCCACTTTTTTCAAGGCACATTTTAAAAATGAGACTTTGTTCAGGGACAATTTAAGATCCATCTGAGTTATTTGTTTGCATTAAAATAAATATAAAATTACCTACCTTCTACCCCAAGTCATTCAATTCTAAAGGCAACAGTCATTATAATGGAAAATATACAGGGTAAGCATCATTATAAAGTGAAAATTATTAAATATTAATTTTATAAAATATCTTTGTGATAGTTTTTCAAGTAATACCAGTAGTAATAATGTTGTTATATTTACTGTAATTGAAATTGTCTTGAATGATAAAGTGTTAGGACTATTAACTAAGGAAGCAGAAATTTCCCATATATGTCTTCAAAAATGTTGATAGAATAGGGGATCTATAAATGTTTATGCCTATAAATCATGCCAGTGTGCACTATTGTTGGCAAACATACAATTTTAAAAATTCTATTCATGATACGTGTATGTGTATATATATTTAGTTTAACTGAATATACATATTCCAAATATATAATATTTTGAAAATTTCCATGATTGTCTAATTTATACTAGAGAAGTGTAGCCAACTAACTAGAGTTAGCTGACTTATTCTTTATCAATTTATCATAAAAGTTAAAGCATTTTATATATTAGAATAAAATTAAATCACAATTATGCCTCATCATAGTGCTGCTCTGTCTCAGTACCAGAATGAGAGAGTATCTTGAAACCTGGAATATCTGCCCTCCCTACAAAATGATTTAACTTAGACTAAATCCCTACAATTTCAAATTGTTTTATAATTAGCCTTTTTAAAGGTACATTTCTAAAATTCAAGTAATAGTGTTTCTATCTCATCTACACTTAGCCATGCCTCTGTCTCCACCAGGAGGGTTTATTCTTAGATGGGCTACACAAGCCCAGGTATGAAAGAACCTGTGTACTCTGGCTGCAGACATGAGCACTATTTTGTTCTTTTGGCAATTCAGCTCATCAAGGTTTCCTTAGAAAGGCCGGTGGTATAGATAAGCAGACTAAGCCCTTGCTTAGTTAGGCGCAGGGGCCAGGGATCTATCCTGGCACCACATGCCTTGCTAGCCCTGCCCCCAGGTGCAATGAGCCAGCAATAGAGCTGAGGAGTGGTGGCACAAATCTTTAATCCCAATACTAGGGAGGCAGAAATCAGGAGGGTCACACTAAGCTAGCTGCCTAGTGAGACCCTACACACACACACACACACACACACACACACACACACACACACATGCATATGGCTTCCTTGGATCTAACACTCCAATAGATTTCATACAAAACTATGACTTTACATTATTTTGCTTCTTTTGCTCTACAAGAGCCAGTATCTTACAGAACTGTAAAAACATCTGAGACTTGAGTTTCAAATATGATTTAAATTTCATTTGATTATTTATTAGCTTGAATACCATCTGTTATGTCTTATGCCAATTATAGTTTGGTTTTTATTTTTGTGTGTTTATTTATTTATTAACATAAATAAAGGTTTTCTTGGTCAGTTCAGGTGAACGACAGCTGGATACAATCCCTGTTTCCTGCTCTGCATTCCCAAGGTCCTGAGGAGCCAGAAGACACTAAGCTTGTTGCGAGTGAGCAAGGAGTGGATTGGGAAGGACCCCTAGGCCTCTGTAGTATAATTGGGTTACCGAGACTGAAACCCATGTCTGAAGAATAAATCAAGATTAGAAAAGGCATCGTCCAGAGCTGGAGGTCGTGGCAATTCTGGATCAGCTCTAGGCCTGCTGTCTGTATTCTGATGGGTCACTGAGGCCTCCCACCAACCCTCCCTGTCCATCACTGTCCGGAGCTTCTCCACTACCCCATGTGGATTAGTGATCTTGGTCACAGAGATGCTTTGAAGTAGGGCTTGGGCTGCGGCTGTAAAACTGAGCCCCAGCTCTCATGGGAAACTTGCGAAGCAGGATCA
Organism: Ctenomys sociabilis; assembly: GCA_004027165.1. Classification (NCBI taxonomy): domain Eukaryota; kingdom Metazoa; phylum Chordata; class Mammalia; order Rodentia; family Ctenomyidae; genus Ctenomys; species Ctenomys sociabilis. The sequence goes on from PVKA01004249.1 coordinate 17,984, forward strand.
TTGTTCTCCCTGGCTCTAGGATGAAGAGTCACAGGTCACATATATCACACCTATGAAAAGGTCTCTGGCCCTCCCAACATGGTGCTGACTTTGGGTATTTAATTCCTGGATCACTCTCTGAGGATCTGCCAAAGATCATGGACTGGTGACAGTGTGGATATTTTAAGTATTAAGCCTCAAAATGTTTGTCCCTCTCAAAGTCTCTCACCAGGTGTCTCTGCCATATTTATTTTGGAAATTTATTAATTTTTCCCCCAAAAATTGTTACAAAATTTTCAAGTTAATTAACATGTACAAAAGTCTTTGTTCTGCATATGTGGCATACACATCTGGGCATAGTACATGATTGTAGCCCTTCATCTTCATTTCTCAAAATTTTAATTTCAGTTTTAAGTTCTTTTAGCTTCTTCAGCCACACTGATAAATCTAAGTATATTTCAAAGCAGATAATCAGAGACAAAATTGTCTAACAGTGATAAAGATAAAGCTACAGCATAGAAATCAATGCTAGAAGTACATTATAAATGGTATGTAAATGCAAAACTGAACTCTAACCATGAAGTACTAATAAAACCACCATGCTAGTACTAAAGACTATGTATACTAAAGAACTTTGTGAAGGTAAACTTATGGGTATAAATGAAGAAAGTGACTTTAATACCAAGGATGAATGTGCCAGGGAAGAAATAAACCGGACAACTTCATAGTAAAGGTATTCTCAGTTTTAGACACACCTCAGCACTGAAACTACAAAGGAAAAATGTTGCAAACATAGAAAGCACAACAGTTTACAAGCATAACAAAAAGGTTCCTCCTATTATGAATTGTATACTGAAGATTAGAAAAGAACCTATGTTCATTTTTCTCTGCATTACTTTTTTATGTAGTTAGTTTAGGGTCTACAGGGTCTCACTCACTACACAGATAGGACTTACAGTGATCCTCCTGCTTTCAGCCCCCAAAGTGCTGGGATTGTAGGTGCACACCATCATGCCCAGTCTCATTTGCCCGTGTCAGCACACTCCTGGGGTAGGGCTAGTATGGCAGGCCTGGGATCAAAACCAGGCCCCTGCAACTCCTTAAGCAAGCGCTTTAATCTGCTCAGCTATCTGGTCAGCCTCTGCATTACTTTCATGCAAAGAAATGCAGCATATGGATTCTCAGTTTCTCATTTTTCAAATGCAGTCTGAAAATTAAATATACAGTATAAAATGTTAGTTTTGCCATTCTTAAATTTCTCTAAATTGATGAATAACTACAGAAAATTTTGTAGTATTTTGAAAGTACTTTTAAAGATCACATGACAATTATAAATTTTCCATTTATTACAGTTATTATTTTCCATTTATTCTGTTTATTGCTGTGCATGGTTTCAAGTTGCACAATTGTAAAGTGCACCATTATTTTCATTTTCCTGCACTGTTGTGTACCACGAGGACCACCTGTTTTTGTTCATGACAAATGTATTTTTTCCAAATCATTGTGTTCTGCAGAAATTTCACATTTTTTTCTATCAGTATTCTGCCTTTTCCATCCCAATAATATCTCCAGATCTCTTCATCACAATGTTTTTCAAAGACTCATCTCATGATTTGATTTTTATTTTCCAAGTTTTGTTTCCACTTTTCTTGATTACACCTATTATTTCAACATTGCCATTTTTCCATGCATACATTTTTTTTTTAGTCTGGTGTTCTACAATTACTTTAATAACTAAATGCATTTGTGTATATAAGTTTGTCTTATTTTCTATTGAAACATCAATCAAAATCTCCCTCACATAAGAGAGGCAATATATTTCTGATGTCAGTTGAATTAACAAGCATATCCATACTCTCTACTTTCTTGTTTTAGTGTATTGAACTGAAACTCTCAGAGTTTCGAATTTCTTGAGACTCACAGAATTTTAAGAAAAGTTGGAAGATATATTTTATTCATGGCAGTGGCATTAACTATATAATACTGAGACAATTACACAACTCTAAATCTCAGTATTTCATGAATTTAAATGGCTTGGGTAGCATAATCATTTTCCCTCTGAAATGATATGATCTCAAATTTTTGGTCAAGAAGTGACATGAGTATAAGTTTTGAGTCAGGAGCTATAATATATCTTTAAAAGATAAAGAATATTCATGGTTAGGTAACATAATTCTTCCATTGAAAATGTAACTGGCTTCTCATATTTTCCTTTTTAATTTTTATTCAAGTGCAAATATCAGATTTTTTTTATTTCCATTTCTGCCCTATACATGAGAAAATGCTTTAACAGCTTAGCTAGTAATAGGACAGACAAAAACTGTTAGGTTTACAGGGTGCTTAAAATTGGTGATGTGGGGAACAAGAGGAGGTAGTGCACAACTCTCTATCACAACTGACTTTAAGGAAAATGTCCCGCCCTCAGCTGCTGTGGTCACCAGGAGATCTCTGCTTCCAGGTGCTCACAGGCCTGTCCTTAAATGCGGGCCTGCCAAAGCCAGATGGCTTTAAGCAGTCACTTCTTGTGTTCTGGTCCTCACTGAATCTGAAGCAAGCTAGCTCTTCTTACCTTTATGCCACAGATATGTCAGGTGAGAGGGTTCGCGACCAACCAGGACCCTTGCTACATTATGCACTATGAAATGTAGTTTTAAAGCTTGCTCAGTTCTGTAAATTGAAAAAGAACTGTGGAATGGAAAAACTGGTGTGCTACTACAGTTATATTGAACAAGATTGTCAAACAGAAAAATATGCCTTAAGTGGAGGTTTATTCTGTTATATATTTTTGAAATAATGTGCTTGAAAACTTCATTAAGTGAACGACTCTTATTTTGAAAAAAATCAAAATACCTCTCAAGGAGACTGAAAATGTTTTGAGAATAACTCTCAGTAAATAGATTAACATATCAAACATTAAAAATATAAAAGAATTATGCAAATCTCTGTACCTTTCAAATGATTGACAGGCTGATTTTTTTAAGCCCAACTATAATATTTTTTAGTTATCCTCAAAACTCTGGAGGCTTCGTGCAGCTCAGAATTGAGTACTTAGAGCTTGTATAAATAGAAACGTCACTGCCAGGATTTCTGTTGTATCTTACCCTTACTCATCTAATAGAGTTACAACTTGAAAGGGAAGATTTTTGAAACTCTGAACTAGATTGATTATTGATAGTGGTGTACTTTGAAGACACATGCAGAACTCTCAACCATAATCCAAATAATCAACGGGCATTATGTTGTGGAACTAGAAACACTGCCAATTGGTGTGATATTTTATTACCTGCTTTGCCACTTTTACAGTTTACTTTCAATTACTTTCTTTTATCAAAAGAGCTGGATTGACAGACTCGATGATCAAAGCCCTCTTTTTATCAACTGAACAGATAGAGCACAGAGAGTAAAATTTTCTCATCTGTTCAAACCATTGCTCTGGAGGTTTTAACCATAAAAGTGAGAGAGGTTTTCAAGCTCTTTGCCTTTTTCTTTCTCTTGAGAGAATTCCTCATTCAATGGTACTCATTTAGGCAAGCTACATAGATTGCACTTGCATTAGGCATACTTCAGTATTTTAAAATGCAATCTGTATATTTTATCCTAGCAAAATATATAAAGGTTGTGTTTTAATTTGCTAATTTATGAAATCAGAAAAAGTTACTTCTCTAAAATGAAATGACAACCACGTAGCAGTGTTTCAGTAAATATTCATGGTTTCTGATAACAATGCAACTATAAGCAAGAGAGTGCCAGGGGATTTGTTGGATATTATCATGCATGTAAACCAAATTTAATCTGCTCATCAAAAGTGCTATTATGATTATTTGTTCGATGGCAAATAAAAAATAAAGTAACTTTAAAAGGTTTAAGAAATCATGCAGACCCTGCAAGCAGGTGCAGGGGTGGGGGTTCGATCCTGCTGCCTGCCGTGCTATCCCTGCTGCCTCTGAGATGGCAACTAAGACTGGGTATGGTGGTGCATACCTGTAATCCCAGCACTTGGGAGGCTGTAATGAAGAGAATCACTAAGAGTCCGATCTAGTAGTGAGACCCTCAATACTCTGTAGACCTTTCCCTAAAATACAAAAAAAAAAAAATAGAAATCATGCAGAGTATCTTACATATATAAAATGACAAACTTGTGGAATGTATTATTTCATCATTTTTAAGAAACATGTTCCTTAAATCACAGTGTATATTACTATTGAAGGTTTATCACCTTTAATTTATAATATTTATTTTTTCTTAGTGGTAAATAAAGCAATAGTGTCAAATCACCACAATGTTGTTTTACATTAGGGAGAACAGAATACTTATGATTAAACTCTAAGGATAAGGAAAATAAGGATCAGAGAAAAGAAGTAAAAATTTTCAACTAATTTTGGGGAACCAGTAAGACATTTAGCCCTACTCTGAAGTTACACTCTCAGCATTATCTCAAGACTTACGTTTGTAAAAATGTGTTCTTTCAGCTCAGTATATTAATATAGTTTTACTTTTTATACCTCATTTTTATACTTTTCTGCTGGATGGTTAAGACCAAGATAAAGCAAGACTGATATAACAAGAAATGGAACTTTTGTGCCTGACAAGTTCAGTCAAATCCCCTCAGAATTTACCCTAAAACTCTGTATCACAGCTTGTAGGTCCTTTCTCAGTGATCAGCCATGTGGATGAGACATGGCCAAGGCTTGACCAAAGGCTCAAGTCACCAGCTTCTGACATTGCCAGTCCCACGGATAACCAACTGCTATTATGGACTCCTGGACCATATTGGATTATTTTGCTGAATTCACGCACCTACAATAAATGGCAATGGAATACCCATCTCTGACAAAACTAAACAAAAAAAGGTGATACAAATGAAGGACCATTTTGTATCTGTATAGACAAAATAGGATAGATATACAGGTACTTTCTCTTAATTCAATGAGAAGAAAGATTTGTACTAATTCTGTTTGGACAGGATATCATGTCTGCATCTTTTACTATGAATAACCACTATGAAGACAACAATATGCAATATATTAATTATTGAAATTGCCCTGATAATTGGTCTTGAATCTGTCTCATTGCTATTTGTTTTCCAATAAAATTTATTAAAAATATGTTTTTCTTGCACAGATTACTGTACATGACATGAAGATTTTAAATATTTTAAAGGACTGAAATTATTTTGCTATGTGATAGAGCTGAAGATGATTTCAGGAAAAACATCACTTGTGCTGTATTTCTTAAACAAAGCTATGTAAGAGGATTTCATCATTTAAAATGTGACACAAGTGACTTGGGAATATTAGATTAGAACAATTTTCAGCAGTTGTAATATGTGTAGAACTTTCTACCCTTAAAATAGTTTTGTGTAATAGGAACCTTCTTTACCAAATCGTCTGTATAGGTTTGAGAATTTTTGTGTAATTTTAAGCTAGCAAGGAGTGCTAGTTTAGGAGTTAAAGAGCATAAATATCAGTGAAAACAAGAGACTAAAGCATCTTAATTTCTAAACAATGGAATCGGTACTTTAATTTTCCTTTAAGGAATAATGCTTCAAGGGCTCATTTATTTATTACAATAATTCAAGTTTAGATCACTGAATGCATCTTTATTTTATTTGTGAAAATCTGTTTCACATTCTTTCTATATGAAGGTCATCAACTCCCTTTAGACAGGGATGGGGCCAAGCATTTTAAACTCCACTGTAACTCTAATCCTTTAAGTCTAATCTTTTCTGTAACTCCAATCTTTATTATAACTCTTATTGCCTTCTACTGGTAGTTTCTAGTGGAGAACTTGTCTCAATTGATGTTACTAAATTAAATACCAAATTGTTTAACTAATGCAGGAAGCGAATTTTAAAGCTCTAGTGTCATGTACAATCAATGTCAGGCAATGTAGAACCATTTTGCAGATATTGGGTATAATAATGGAGTAATCAATAGTGCTGTTAGATGACAGACATTTCAAAGTATGCATCTCAGGAAGTGATGGTTTAAATGTGGAAAATTTTCAGTTGAGACAAATTCATATTTTAAATGTATTCCTATTTCAACTGATAATTATTTAATCTCTCATACATGATTGTCATGTTGGAAGGCTTAGTGATAAGAAGTACACACACATTCATACAAACATGCATACATGTTCTCCAAAATTACACTGTGTTTTGTTTAAAAGCAACACCCATAACGCAGTCAGATAAGCACAGGTGACGTGTAGAAGAACCAGACCTAGATCTTTATGTTGTCAGCACTTCAACTCTGTCACAGACAGAGGTTCACTGTTAATATAATCTCTGGCTTCTTTATCTTGAAAATGATGTGTTTAAACAGAGGATTCTACAACTGTATCAATCGTTCTAATTTTCTGTGATGTGTTCATTGGACCCTAAAGTATATTCACTCTTGACCAAAACAAAAAAAATCTTCAAAGGACACGACAAAATGGACAATTGGAAAATTTGATTTAAAATGACAGCAAAATGACCCAGGCAAAATTTTCTTGTCATTTTCAATGCCTAGAACATTCACTTTGTATTTTGGAACTATAATATGTAAAGAAAAAAAGAGCAATCAGTTAATTTCAACAGTTACTGAGGAGTATTTTAGCCTACTTTGCTAGGTGTGCATTTCATTTCATTGTGGATTTTCCTTTAACTTACATATTTTTACATTCTTATTTTAAATAATTTTATTGTTTTGCAGAAATGTGTACGTTAATGGTTTTATTTGAAGAACTATGTTTCTAGGAGTTTTGATATACCTGTAGTGAAAAGACTTTTTATAACACATCTAATGTTTTTATCATTGCCAAGTACAATGTATCAATCCATTAGAAAGTCGAAGCAGTTATCAAACTCCCTTACAATGGCTTTCCTATGGCTGATATTTTTTACTTTTGATTTTCTTTTACTTTTCAATATAGGAATCAATATTTAAGAATTATTGCTTTCTTATTCTTTCAGTTATACTCTGCTGTACAGAATATCTCTGTTTTGGAAGAGAATCAATCTTACTCTGTCACTAATTTAAAAAATGAAACCAAATCATTTGTGGAAATGCAGTGAATTTTTATATCACTACATCATTGTAGAAAGTGTTAGAAACTGCTGTTTGCTGTTCCTAAAATTCTCTTACATGGTGCATTAATTTGAATTAACCTCTAGACTACAGCACAAAACTCACAGATTCAATTTGCTCTTATACATAGCCTTCTTGTACAGTTTCTATCAGTAGTGTGACTACTGCAGCCCTAGTTCACAGCTGTCCTGGACAGTGAGTAGTAAGGCCGCATGCGATCATAAACATTTAACATTATCGTGTGACTTACTGATACTTTTAAAATTTATATTTTAAATAAAAGCTAACAACAAAATTCCAAGGGGACAGCCAAATATCTCAGCAGATGAAAGTTGCCTGCAAGGGGTGTCAGGGGCCAGGGTTTTGACCCCTGGGCCTACTGAACCAGCCCTGTCCCCTGAAATGTGCTGACAACAATTGATACTTAGCATGTGGTAGTACACACCTGTACTCCCAGCTCTTGGGAGGCTGTAAACAGGTGGATCATTACAAGTCCTTCAAACAAAAGCAAAAGAAAAGACAAGAAAACCCCTCAAAAACAGTAGTATAATAGGATGGTAAGAATGGCTTAGTACACTGTGCATGGTTATCTTTAAATCAGTTCCCCAGAATATGGAGATATTAGCATTTAATTGTGTAAACAGTATTAGCACAAATGCATCTTCTCAATGAACAGACAAACAGTGGTATAACTATATTAAATATTTATCATTTTTGGTTTTCCCTTCATTTTTTTTCATTTCCTTAAAGGATTTTTCTCTTACTTTTTGATATTTCTTTATATTTTGCAACATCTATTGTACATTTGGATCATTTTTATTCTTCCAGCTTCTCACACTAGAGAGCCAATAGGATGTTGACACATTTGCATCTATTTCATCTCACTGATTGGTCTGGTCTCAACTGCACCCACATACCTAGTTTGTCCTTCTTTATGGCTGAGTAATACTTCATTATAGAAGAAGAACACATTTTTAATCCATTCATTAATTAATGAGTATTTGGTTTATTTCCACAAACTAGTTAAAAAAAGATTGTGCTGCTATAAACATGTGTGAATATATAGCACTGGAGTGTAATGTTTTTAATTCCTTTGCGAATATAACCACACTGCTCCACAGTGCTGGGATGTTAATACATAGATATTAATAGTAATCATGACAACACCAGAAGTCTCTGAAGAAAGCGAGGTGCAGGGCAGCACCCCTAACATCAAAGCCCTATGTATCTAAGCCAATTGTTTCCACCTGATGTGACAAGTTAAACTCAGCAATTACTTACAAGAGACTTTGGCCTACCTACACCTGTGTTCCTGAGAAGGGATGTGTTTGTTATTACTAAACAGACATCATGTTTTCTTACTAATAGTAAAGAGAATCATTGTTGTATCCCATGACCTTATATAACAAGTTAGTATATACAAAGTAAAGATTCCTTATGCCCCTTACTGTCTTATATATTTATTGTGTAGTCAAGATAGTTCTTCCCTCAATGCAGCTCAGGCAAACTTAAATATTGAGCATACATAGTTTACATTATAAAGCCATTTTGAATCCCATGGATAGACTTTCATTAACATATCTTTTTAAAGATAGTTTTATTGTGAAACAAACAGCAATGAGACATTTTCAAAACCAATTAGTGGAATAGTTTCAATAATGAATGCATTGCATATCACTATCTCAGTGGTTATTCATTATACAAGATGCAGACATGATATCCTGTCCACAAACATTATTAGGACAAATGTTTCTATTCATTGCATTAATAGAATGTAGCAGTATATCTATCCTATTTGGAATATACACATATAAGGTCATTTATTTGTGTCCCCCTTTTTTAGTTTTGTCAGGGAAGGGTATTCCATTGTCATTTAAATATTGTAGGTGCATGAATTAGTGAAATACTCCGGTATAGTCCAGTATTCCATAATAGTAATGGATTTTCTGTAAGACTGGCAATGACAGAAATTCTCAACTCGAGTCTTTTACAGCTCAGCATACCAATATTGCTTTACCTTTTATACTTTGCTTTTATACTTTTCTGCCAAATGGTTAAGACCAAGATAAAGCAAGACCTATATAACAAGAAATGTAACTTTTACAGCTGATAAGGTCAGTCAAATTGCCTCAGGATTTATTCTGAAACACATTACCACAGTTTGTCAGTGTCAGCCATGTGACTGAGTCACGGTCATTACTTGACCAATTTGCTGTCATGAAAGTCTGAGAGAATGTTTTCTCTCCATGTGACTCTCCTTAGGCACACTCTACATCATTAGTCACTTTCTTCTGTTGCCCTATAATCAACATGATCAGAAAATTTGAGACATAACTGAGTTATAGGATGTTACAGTACAGGTTCTTTTATGTCCTGAGTCTTCACTGACCTTGAAATGCTAGGGCCAAAATGTGGGCTATCCTTACAGCCCTTCTTTGTCTCTAATTTTTTGGCATGCAAACTTAGGTTGTTAACCCTCCAGAAGAGAAGCTTGTTATTATTACCCTACAACATAGACAGTTGAACTTAACCTCACTATATGTCTGAATATCAAACATCTTAGGTGTAACATGGAACAGAAATTTTCCATCAAGCATTGATAAGTCAATGCAGAATATGAAGAAAAAAATTAAGAAAAATTTTAAAATGCATACATATTTCACACAGAAATTTAGAAATCTAACAGTTTACAGCATTGTAGAAGGACTGTCCTGTGACATTACTTTCTTGTCTCTTGTTTAAATTCTTTACCCTTTTTTAAAAACCTACTTGAGATAAAGTATGGCAGTAATTTATATGACATGATATGCAGTACATATTTAGAAGACCAGAATGACAGACATTCCAAGCATGGCCCTACTATTATACATTGCTATCTTCAATGCAGTTGCTTAGTTCATAGATGTCAGCATATACAGTTAGTCAGGATAAGAATCCTACCAATTAATTGCTACTTTCAAAAACCTGCTGAAGATTCTCAGGAACATTACCTTACCCATCTTGTGCATATAAATGTATGGCTTTGTTCCTGTCCATGTTTCCTAGCTTTTCTCCTTGCCGTATCTTCGTTGTCCAATCTTCAAGATCTCCCTTTCCTTTTAACTGTGTTACACCTTTCTGTTTGTATTTCTTCTTTTGAATTCTTTTTTTTTTTTTTTTTTTTTTGTCTTTTTGAGACAGGGTCTCGCTATGCAGTTCAGGCTGGCTTTAAGCTCACTTTGTAGCTCAGGCTGGTCTCGAACTCACAACAATCCTCCTGCCTCAGCCTCCCGAGTGCTGGGATTACAAGCATGTGCCACCACGCCCGGCTTCTTCTTTTGAATTCTTATACTAGGGAGACTATTTGATAGTTACCCATGTGCGTGTGTGTTTGTTTCATTTTTGAGTATGTCTTCAAGTGGCATCCACTTAAATATGAAGGCTTCAAGTTTATCATTCTTTGTAGCTGAGTAATACTGCACTGTATAAAAATATCACATCTCTTTCATCTATTCCTCAGGTGACAGGCACCTTGGTTGTTTCCAAGATATGGCTGTCATAAATTGTGACCTATAAGCATAGGTATACATATGTCGTTATGACATCATTTTCAGTTCCCCTGTGAAAATTCCCAATAGAGGGAGAGCTGGTTTGAATGAGATTTTCAGTCCTAGTTTTTTAAGGAGTCTTCACACATATTTCCATAATATTTGGACCATTCTACATTCCTACTAGCAGTGGAATTACTACTGGCATTCCCCCACAGCCTCTCCAGCTTTTGTTTTTGGTTGATTTCTTTATAATAGCCATTCTTTGTCAGGTGAGATGGTATTTCAGTATTATTTTAATTCGAATTTCACTGATGGCCAGTGATGTGGAGCATTTTTTTATTTGTTTTTTCACTTCTATAATTTTTTTTTCCTCTGAGAAGTGTGTATTCATCTCAGAGGTCGATTTCTGGATTGGGTCTTTAAATTTGAGGGCCCTAATGTATTTTAGTTCTTTATAAATTCTAGAGAGCAGACCTTTGTTCAAGTGCTTATTAGTCAAGAATTTTTCAAAATTTGTGGGTTGTCTTTTCACTGTGTTGGTAATTTCTTTTTACTTGTGAAAATTTCTGAATAAGAGTTGATCCCAGTTTTTAGTTCTTTCAAGTATTACCCGTGCAATTTGATTTTTGTTCATGAACTCTTTGCCTACCCCTGTCTTCAAGAGTTCCTCCTACTTTCTCTTCCAGGAGACTGAGTGTTTCTGTTTTAGCATTTAGATCTTTAATCCATTTTGATTTTAGTTTAGTGCATGGTGAAAGACTTGGGTCCAGTTTTAGTTTTCAGCATATAAACAGCCAGTTTTTCCATCACCATTTTTGAAAAAGGCTATTTTCCAGTAAACATGTTTGGCCCCTTTGTGGAAGATCAGGTGGCTGAGTGTTCATAGAGGCTTCTGCTTCTTATAATCTATTCCATTGATCCTCAGGTCTATTTTATTGCCAGTACCATGCTGATTTATCACAGTAACTTTGTAGCATAATTTCAAATCTGGAATTGTGATGCCTCCTGCCTTGCCTTTGTTGCTCAGGATTGCCTTTGGTATTCTAAGTCTTTTCTGGTTCCAAATAAGTTTTAGGAACAATTTCTCTAGGTTTGTGAAGTATGTTGGTGGTAGTTTGACAGGGATTGCATTAAATCTATACAACAATTTTGGGAGTATGGCCATCTTCGTAATGTTGGTTCTTCCTATCCAGGAGCAGGGAATATTTTTGCATTTTGTGAATCCTCTATGACCTCTTTTTTAAGAGTACTGTAATTTTCCTTGAAAAGATCTTCAACTTCTTTAGATAGATTAATTCCAAGGTGTTTGTTTTTCTGTGATGCTATTGGGAGTGTCAATGTCTTCTGACCACATATGGCTAGAATGTGCTTCCATCTCTCCTTCAGAGTAACTGCTTCTCCCAGGATATATGTCAGATGGGGAGTGTCAGTCATGTTTCCTCTCCACATTTGCTTTAAAAGAGAACAAATACTATCCTTTTTTGCTTCACGGTTTTTAAGTACTTTAAATTCACAGTTATTTTCTCTAACTCCAATCCTATCACAATTCTCTGTAATTTTAGGGGTACTATGTGTTCTTGAAACATTCTTGGTAATCTTAGCTCTCCATATACTTCTACTATGATAGTCTTTTCTTGATGAAATATTTTTTGTCTTTAAATTATAATCTAAATTTTAAAATATAGGAACCAGCCTAATAACTCAGCAGATTGAAGAACCTGCAAGCAGGCACAGGGGCACTGTAAGTCCAATCTAGTAGCGAGACCTTGAATACGCTGTAATCCCTTCCATACAATACAGAACAAAAGGAAATAAATAAGTAAGTTTAAAACAATGATTCAAATGCCATATGATTTTAACAACATATTCACAATCTTCTCTCCTCACTCTTCCTGACTGTGCTTGTCATTTCTCAGGCTTCACACAATTGTCAGTGCTTGTTTGTTATATCTACTAGTAGAGGAATCTTGCAATTTGCAGCCACACAGTAGGTCGACCTTGAGAATAGCATCCTAGGAGCTAAAGAGGATATAAAGGTGGCGATGCAAAATGGTGTGATGATAATTGAAAATCAAGTCATTGGAAAGGAGTACACAGCAAATCTACAATAAAGACATGAAATGTGATGACAGTGGCAACCTCTAGGTATAAGAAGAATTGCCAGGCATAGCTCAGCTTCACAGCAAACTGTTGATACATGCACACACTCATTACAAATCAAGTGAATGTTATTATTTTCAGGATGAAGAGATCTGAGAATAAAACTTGAAAGAAGTATTCATCTTTGTTTCAACGTATCCATACTATAAAACCAAGCTAGAAACACTCATATGTAGGGTCCTACATTACACTTTTTAATGTATGATTTTCTGATCTACTATAAATTAATCTTCTGTATTTATAACCTATATAATCATTGCCAATCATTTTTATCACTAGTAGAAAGCTTCAGGGTTGTTTGTTACTCCTAGGGGAAAAAAAAGAAGAGAAAGCTGAATAACATGATAAATTGGCCAACTCCAAAGTATTAGTCTCTAACCCAGCTGTCACTTTCTTGACAGCTGTTCTTAATTTTCTACTCATTTACTCTTATTTCACTTAAATTTTTACTGTTTTCAATAAAAATAATCATTGTCTCATATTCTTTAAAGTGATTATTCTTAATAAAGATTATCTTCTCTCAAGTTTAAAATTGATAAAATTCCTTTTTCTTTTTTAATTTAAGTTTCTGGTGCCATGCAGGTGTACATAATGACCACATTCACTGTAGGGAATTTGTACAGTGCACTTGTACTTGGCTGTGGTGGTCCCTGCTGCTGCTGTCCTCTGGGCTTCTTCTTCTGTCTGGACAGGCAGCTCAATGCAGACTTGCCATTCCTTGGGCAGCCGCAGGAAGAGCAGCCCTGCCGGACTGAGAGGGGTACCTGGTTTTGAGGTCCTCCTTGAACAATGGCTGGGAAAACAGATGGCGCAACTCTCTCCTCAGGACCTTCATCTGCTTCTGTCGCCGACGCTCTTCTTGCTGGTCTACTTTTCCTCCTTTATACATACCTTCCTCCAGTCAATCCCGAGGGCAGCAGCAGCTGCTGCCCACTCAATCCAAGATTATACAGACAAGCTTGGAAGTTCCGTACTCAGCTTCCTCGATCTGTCAAACTAGGCAGATTCACTCCTTGACTACAGCCACGTACTTTTTCTGCACACCTCATCAGGGTTTTGTAAATCTTTCTAATGTTGACTACACCCTCAGGCCCAATGAGCACCAGGCTGAGGCCTTCACTGGTGGCACGAGCAGTCCGACCGCTTTGCTGGATGTAAATCTCTGAGGTTCAAGGACCCTGGTAATGCATGACCTGCTGCGCTTTAGGAATATCCAGACCTCGGACTGCCACAACCTTCCAGCCGGCAAGCTGCTCTAGGTTCCTGAGCCTCTGCTTCTGGTGCATGCAGGCATGGAGCATCAGCGGCACGATATCCAGGACTCTGAGGAGTCCAGAGAGGCACTGATGCAGGAGATGCTGTTAGCAGACACTAAGCTGTGGCCTGGGTACTGCATCAGGAAGTAGCACCGGTAAAACTTTCTCCTCTGTCTCACACTGGATCTAGGTCTCTGTCAGCGCCTCTCTTGTGCCCTCATTCCTTGTGAGATCAATGACTTTAATCTTGCCCCTCATGCCAGTCTTCTGCATGAGGAGGTCGAGGTTGGTAGTCTTGTCCACTTTTTTAACAAGCTTCTTATGAAGAAGTTGAGCAGGAACTTGATGTACCAGGGTCAGTGTACCAGAAAAAACAAGTGTCTGACTCTTTGGGTTGTACTGGGAGTCACTGAGCATCTCCAGAAGCTGTGACAGCTCCCGCTGAGCCACTTGGCTGGTCTCTGATCTTTATTTTATCTTTCTTTCTTATTTTTTCTTTCTCTTTCTTCTCTTGCCCCACCCTTTCCTATTTTCCTTTTTAATATGTTCTTTCTTTTTAATAGTTTCTTCCTATTCCACAATGTCTATTTTACATATATGTTCTTATTTAAATCTTCAATTTCTCACACCGGACATGCAATGTGAGATTCACACTTGTGTGTCTCATTTATTTCACTTGTCATTGCAGTCTCAAGTTCCCTCCATTTAGCTATAAGTATCTCAATTTTATTTTTCTTCATGGTTCAGTAATGCACCATTATATATTAGGACACGTTTCTCTTTGATCTATTCCTTTGTTGGTGGGCATTAGGGTTGTTTCCATGACTTAGCTATTATACATTGTGCTGCTGTACACGCATTGTTGTGGTACAGTGTGTGTAGTTCTTCTGGACAAATACCCAGGATGGGAATAGCTGGGTCAAACAGATCACTAAGTTTAATTTTTGAATAATTTCCATAGTGATTAGACTAGCAGGATGTGAGGAGGAAGGAAATCTCTGCTGTTGGCAGGTGGTACACTGGTGTAATCACTGTAAAAATTAGTTGTATTCTTGCTGAGTATGACTTAAAAAAGGTCAAGTTCTGCCCCTTGAGGTGACATCTCTTCTGCAGCCCACAGGCCAGTAAGTGATATGCAATTCCAAGAAGCTCTGCATACAGGCTCTCTTCACCAGGTGTTTTCATGTCAGTGATCAGATGTCTTTGACTCGGAAATATTCTAGAAGAAGCATTTCAATGTCCTCTGCTACAAGAACCACACGGAAAAGTCTGAAATATTGGGGTATAATGAACCTTAAAATTTAAAAGGCTAGCCAGATAGTTCAGCAAAATGGGGTCCCTGCTTAGGCAGAGTGCAGTGACCAGGGCTCGATCCCCAGCATCCCCTGCTGGCCCTGCCCTTGGGGTGCACTGAGGTGGGGACTAAGACTGGGGGTAGGGGCACATGCCTGTAATCCCAGCGCTTAGGAGCCTGAAAACAGGGGGATCATTACAAGTCTGGTCTACTAAACTGCTACTATAGAGAACCTGTAGGCTCTGCAGACCCTGTACTAGATATATTTAAATAAATAAATAAATAAATAAATAAATAAATAAATAAATAATAAAATAAAATAAAATAAAATTTATTGTTGGGGAACCTGTGGCCAGAATGTGCCTCCGAATGTGATCCTGGAGTGTATGATGCGTGGTATGGAGCAGCGTGTGTCCATGAGCGAGTGTGCGCCTGGACACTGGCAGTGTAGGCTTGGAGGAGCACTTTTTGTGGACCTTCAGGAGAAGCCGACACAGGAGTAGCTGCTGAACTCCAGGTGTCAGCAGAAGGCTGCTGTTCAGGAGCACTCCACTGAGAAAGAAGGCAAGGAGGAGGTTAGCAGTGATGCAGAAAAGAGATAGAGCCCTGGGATTTCTTTGCAAAATACCATCCCAACATAACTGTAAAGAAAGAGTGTTGAATCTGATGGATGGCAGCACTGTGTCTGATTCCCAGAGTTACACAGTGTAAGAAAAAAAAAAAGTAACATTAGCTTTTCTTTAAATCAAATTTTATCCTAAAGATAAGAGACAAGTAAGGAAACTTCTGAAGAGATCTTAATGTCCATTTGGGGGGGAAACTCTTTCAAACAATAACCCTCCCCCACCCTTTGTGTTCCAAGACTTCTCAAGCAAGCTTGAGGCCAGATGCTTGTATAACCTGAACTTATAAAGGTAGGAGTCTGATGTAGCAGTAATGAGTTACTGGGACTTAACTGGAGCTAGGTTAAGGAGGGAATCTTCTTCACCTCTCAGTCTTGATCATGATCTTCCTCACAGAAATTAACTATTTAAATAAAAAGAATTTTACTTATACAATGAGGACAAAAAAAGAACTAGAAAAACAGTACTTTGAGTTTTCCCAAGCACAAGCTCTTCTAACATTCCAGTGACTAATAGGTAATAGGCTACATTGTGTATATTTTCACAAGTTCCAAACCAGTGATGGGCTCTGGACTCTTTTTTTTTAAAAGGAGGGCTCAGTTGGCCAAATAATTCAGCAGATTAAAGTGCCTGCAAACAGGTGCAGTGGCCAGAGGTTCGATTCCCCAGCCTGCCATGCTGACCCCTTCCCCTGGGCACACTGAGATGGTGAGTGAGACCGGGCATGGTGCACGGGCGTATAATCCCAGCATTTGTGAGGCTATAAACAGGAGAATCACTGCAAGTCTGATCTAGTACAGAGAGCCTGAACACTGTGTAGATGCTTCCCTAAAATACAGAATAAATAGATAAGTAAAAATAAAGTGGAGGGACCAAACAGCACCCCAAATGCACTGATTTATTGTGAAGTGCCAACATTGCAGTTAAGCTAGAATACAGAATGTCTTAGCTTAGAAAATAAATTCATATATTAACACCTTTTCTCTTAAAAGGAAAACAACATGCACACCATGGGTTTGTTACCATTGCTCAAAACCATGGATACAAGCTGCTGCAAACATGAGAATTACTGATCTAACACTAATTATCTGTATGTTCTCTGCAAAGGAAATTAGCTTTCAGAGGATCCGCAAATGCTAAGTGCAAAGGCATTTAGTACATCCTGACCCCAAAAGGATCCAGGTCCGTCTTTCCACCTTTCATATGGAAACACCCGTTATCTTTTTCTGAGATCATTTGATATTAAAATAAGTTTACCTTTAATCTCCTCTCTAGAATAGAAATTATCTTGCTTTTCCCTTTCTTTTTTATCTCATTTTTCTTTCTTTCTTATTTTTTGCTTCTTTGTTTTTTGTATTTAGGACAGGGTTTACATGGTCTATAGGGTCTCACTCCCTAGATTAGACTCATAGTAATCCTCCCAAGTGCTGGGATTACAGGTGTGCATCACCACACCCAGTCTCAACCTCAACCAAAGTCTCAGGTGGCCCTGGGGGTGGAGCTGGCACTGCAGGCCCAGGGTTCAAACTCTCCACCCCTGCATCTATATATATGAAATGAAAGAAGAGAAGAAAAAATTAAGTCTTAATTTCTGCTTTTAATAGACCAGCCTACATTAGCAGGAATGTTTACATTCCTGTGTGGAATATATCTATATCTATCTATATCTATATCTATATCTATCTAAAGCTATGTCTATATCTGTATCTCACATTTAAATTCTCTTTTTTTGATCTCCTTTCCCTTTGCTTCCTCCCTTATCTTCCCCTTTCATTTTTCCTTTCCTTTCTTGTATGTATATTTTCAACACATTATGTATTGCCATTTTTAAGGGTTCCCTTAATGTCAGTAATCAATAAATTAAAATGAGATCATTTGACATGCTTCTTAGGTGTTCTTCCCTATGGTCACTTATTTGATGATAGTTTAGAGAAAATGAGTAGGGAAAATAGCCAACCTTTTTCAATGAAATAAAACAAGCAAGGGATTCAGTAATTTTACTGTTGCTCTATGCACCAAGAAAGATTATGAGTGCTCTAAAATGTAAGTCAGGTGTGTGCTACCGATATAAGAGCATGGTAAATCGTGGAAATATAGAAGAATGACTGCTGTAGAAGACGTTGTGGGAGCCGGGAAGTGGAATAAGTGCTTCCCTGGTAAGTGCAAGAGCCTGGGTTGTGCTGGAAAAAAAAGGAAAAGAAGAAGACAGTGTGAAGCTGGGAATCAGTAGCAAGAACGTTAAGTCATTACTGATAACATCCACAATCTTGACAACTAGGCTCACGTAGACAAAGAATTAAAGAGAATATTTTTGAAAAAATTGTTTGCTTGTGTGACTACTGAAAATGCAGTGTATATGGATACAAAATACAGTGAGAACTTGACATGGGTAGGGAGAGAGAGCACAAATTATCCAAGCTATCATATATGTATGCATGTTTATATACATTCTTTTTCCTTATCTTCTTTCATTCTTTTGTTCTTTTCCTCATCCCAGTTGTTCCTTTCCTCTGAACACATTCCTACCTATTCATTTAAAAATGATCAGGGAGCATTTTTTCATATATTTATTTGCTTCTTTAATTTCGTCCTCTGAGAAGTGTGTATTCATCTCAGATGCCCATTTCTGAAGTGGATCTTTAAATTTGAGGGCCCTGTTATATCTTAGTTCTTTATATATTCTAGACAGTAGACCTCTGTCTGATTGCTTATTAGTTAGGATATTTTCAAAATTTGTGGGTTGTCTTTTCACTCTGTTGACAATTTCTTTTGACATGCAGAAGCTCCTGAAGAAGAGTTGATTCCAGTTGTTGATTCTTTCAAGTGCTTCCTGTGCAAATATATGTTTTTTCATGAACTCTTTACCTACTCCTATGTCTTCAACAGATCCTCCTACTTTCTCTTCCAGGGGATAGAGTGTTTCTGTGTTAATGTTTAGATCTTTATTCTGAATGACAATGGAGTGCACATCTCTGACAGGTGTAGACAAAGGAAGGGGTATAGAAAGGAAGAATCATGATGTGTGTGTGTAGACAGTACAGTAGGGATAGATAACGCTGTGCTTCTACATAATCCTATGAGAGGCAAGATTTGCACTAATGGTGGTTGGACAGGATATTATGTCAGCTTCTAGTACTATGGACAACCACTAGGAAAATAACAAGGTAGAAAGTATTAATTATTGAATCTTTGATGTAATTCAGTTATAAAAAATAAGATATGCAAACAGCTACACTCTCTTTCTTTACTGATAAGTCATATGCTATAATAATGTCTGTAAGTATAATATCATATATGCACCTTCTATGACACCAAAACATTATGAAAACAGTTTGCAATGTATTAACTTATCAAATCCATCTTGTCAAAGTATCTTAAAAGTCTCTCATTGATATTTGTACTTCAATAATAAAAAATAAAATAAAATAAAATAAAATAGAATAAAAAAGAAAGGTACTGCTCAGACTTACATGGGCCTTACTATGAACTGTATCCCTTGATAAATTTGGTGTATGCCATGGTGAGTAAAATCATTATGTACAGCAATAAATAAATAAATAAATAAATTTTTAGAATTAAAAAAATAAAATAAAAATTAAAATAAAAATGATCAGGGCTATGCATCTTTACTTTAATGAGTTTTATTTTCTTCTCCTCTCTCCTTCAAACTATGTGACTGCCTTTGAACCCCTTCAGAACTCCCTTCTGCAGTTACTCCCCAGTTGTTAAGATAACTCTGCACCGATCTGGTTCCTTCACGCCTAAAATTCCTCTTAGGCTACTCACTACCTTTGTTTACCACTCAACCTCTAACTCTCCTTTTCTACCAGTTACTTTTCATCAGGAGTCATGCTGACTCTGCTATGCCTTTATGCTATATCTTGGCAGCTAACTGCTCTAAGAGGTTTAGATTATTGATCATCCTGCACATGATAAATTAAGCTCAAATGCCATTCTTCCACTTTTATTCTTACTAATTTTCAGTGAGAATGAAGCATGTACAGCATCTTTTATGTTAACTAATTTTAGGTAAATTAGTTATTAGTAATTAATGAACTTAAGAATTTGATAATTAAAGTCATCATGGAATGATCTAAAATGCAATTTAAAGAAGCTGAGATTCAGACATGTTAAATAATATGAATTAGGTTTGTTTGAATTACTAAATGAGCTAGAAAATCTGTTTTTCTAAGTTCTGTTTTTCTAATTTCTGACCTGAAGAACCTTTCAAATTTCTACTATAAGTAATGTATTTATATATATATTAATATATATAATATATATTCCCATTAATAACAAGTCTTATGTAATGATATTAGCATTACAAAGTATAGTTCTACTAGTAAATATTTCTTTACACACTAAATATTCTAATTCTCAACTTTATTATAATTTTTCAATATCCCATGAGATGAATGAAATGATACTTTCAATCTGAAGTACTATTTTAAAACCAGGAGTATTGGTAGATTACCAATTAATTAATTATCATTGACTTACCAAAATTTAAACATGGTCAGGGCTATGTGTTTTACTTTAATGAGTTTTGTTCTCTTTTCCTCTCTCCTTCAAACAAACATGTCAATAATGTCTTTCCTGAAGTAACACAAATATTTGTTTTAAGGTTTGCTTTAGTTTTATTGTTTGTATAGGGTAGAAATATTTTATTCAATTATATTAAAGTCCCTGGATGGGTCAAAAAATAAAACTGACAAAGAAAGATTACTGGGAGTCATTCAACAAATGACAGTCTCTGTAAGGAAAGAAATCCTAAAGAGGATATAGAAATTTGTGGATTTTTACCCACGTTTGATGAAATACATATTTGATGGAAAATATGGCTAAACCAAATGGTTTTCAACTAATGGTAAAAAACTGGGGGAAGAGTGTATTTATTTATAAACTATGTCTTTCAAGGTATGGGCATTTCTTCTTTCCAAATATAAAGTCAGCCTCTCTAACACAAAGGTCTTAGGACTTGATGTAGAGGAAAATCAGAGAGTTCATACTGGCTTCTGTGGATTCTCTAAGGAAGAAGTCTGCAAAATTATTTTCTTAATTTCCTTTAATTTTAAGAACCTGTATTTTAAGTGTTTAAACCCATTTCATTTGAGGAATAAGTTATAGAATTGCCTAGCAGAAATAATAAAAAAACTTAGGAACAGTAAAGCATCGCTCTAGAGGCTCTGACTCACTTTCAGATACTGAAGACCTCATCAGGCCAAAGTGGATTTATGCATGTTTTGACTTGAACCACTGCCCATTTTCTTATGTGATACTGACTTTAGAGTAGAAAAATTGACCAGAACCAAAACAAAGAAGTAAAACTCCACTAACAGAGCTATGTTCTAAAATAAATCCACTTTTGTGTTAGTTTAACAAGATTAGTAAATACCTGCTTTTGTAATTATGTTCTTTATTGATTACCTGTCTTTTTGCATCATAAGACTGAATCACTGTCATTCTAGCCAAATTAGTGGGTGTTTCAATCTCTTCATTTTCTGTCAGCTACCTCTGAGGTATGGCCTTTAGTTTGTAGTTAAATATTTCTATTTGAGGAATTCTGACTTTATCCCACATGGCAGAACTCTGATATGGTAAGACGTTGGCTCTAACTATTTATTCAGCTTTGAAATAATGTTCTGTACTGGATTGGACTTCCTACTAGTTTCTTTAATTAACACAACATTTTTCAAGTTTGTAACATAGCTTTTTTCAAATTGCCATTTCTTGGAATTTAAGTTGAATAGAACAAATTGTTCTATGATATTGTACAAATTGTTCTGTGAAATTTTAAAAGATAAATTTTATTAAAAGTTTTCCTTTAGTTTGCTCTTCCTTTTATGATTAACCAAGCATGGAGGAAATATCTGTCTGTATATTATTGCTATGCTGATTTTAATTATACACATTGGTTGAATCGTTTCAGTCTCCTAAAAGTAACCTATGGTTCTATTTATAGTTATTTTCTTATAATACTTTGAAATAAAATATCTCCCATCAAGGATACAGAAACAATTACAAAATTATGACTAATAAACTAGAAACTCACAAAGATAAGTTTTTTTATTTTATTTCAGTTATTTATTTTTATTTATTTATTTTTGAGAGAACCAGGGATTGAACTCAGGCCCTTGTGCTTGTCAGAGAAACACTTATTCTACTTAGTCAACTCCTCAGCCCTTTATTTTTTACTGTTACTGTTTTTTCTTTAATTGACTTTATTGAGAAAGAAATAACAATGCGACAGTTTAAAACAGGTTAGTAGAATTGTTAAAAAATTAATACATTGCATATTGTTGTCTTTCTAATAGTTATGTATAATACAAGATGCAAATGTGATATCTTGTCTAAACGCTGTTAGCATAAATCTTTCTTTTCACTGAACTAAGAAAAAGTAGCTGTATACCTATCCTATTTTGTATATACATACATATTTTTTATCACTACAAAATGGCCCTTCATTTATATCCCTCATTTTGTTTATTTTGTCAGAGATGGGTATTCCACTGCCATTCAAATATTGTGGGTGCATAAATTCAGCGAAATAATCTGCTATAGTCCAGTAGTCCACAGTATTAGTGGGTTATCTGTGGAGCTGGCAATGTCAGAAGTTGTTGACTTGAATCTTTTACAGCTAAGTATATTAATATGGCTTTAGTTTTTAAACCTTGTGATTATACTTTTCTGCTAGATGGTTAAGACCAAGATAGAGGAAGACTTATATAACTACAAATATAACTCTGGTATGTGACTAAGTCAGTCAAATCCCCTCCAGATTTACCCTGAAATGATGTATAGCACCTTGTCAATGTCAGCCATATGGATGAGTCATGGCCATTGCTCGATCACTTTGTTCTGTGTGAAAGTATGAGAGATTGTTTTCTCTCTAAGTTATTCTACTTAGGCCCACTATACATTGTCAGTCACTTTCCTCTGTGGCCTCATAATCACTTTGAACAGAATATTTTGGACACCACTGAATTACACAATGTTATATAAGTTTCTCTTATGTTCAGAGTCCTCACTGATCTTGAAGGGCTAGGGCCAAAATGTTGGTTATCTTTGTAGCCCTTCTTTTTCTCTAATTATTTGGTCTGCAAACTTAAGTTGTTCACCCTCCAGAGGAGAAGCTTAATGATATTATTACCCCAGAACATAGGCAGTTGAGTTTAACATCACTATTTGTCTGAATATCAAATGCCTTAGACAACATAACATGGAACATGTATTTTCCAACAATAGTTGATATGCTAAACTTTAAATCCCCATATAATGTGAAACAAAAATGAAAAATTACACATTTTTTGCAACAGAAATTTAAAAATCTAACCATGTATAACGTTCTGGCAGAACCATCCCATGACATTTTTTTTCTTGTCTCTTGTTTTCTTTTATTTTAAAAAACACACTTCTCAGAGAAAGAAATTCTAGAAGTTAATTAATACATGAAAAAATGCTTCACATCACTAACCATCCATGAAATACAAATCAAAACAATACTGAGATACTATCTCACCCCAAAAAGAATGGCTATCCTAAAGAAATCAACCAGCAACAAATGTTGAAGAGGTGATAGGGAAAAAGGAACCCTTCTCCACTGCTAGTGGGAATGTAGTCTGGTGAAAACATTATGGAAATCAGTTTGGAGATTCCTTAAAAACTAGGACTGGAAATCCCATTCAAACCAGCTATACCCCTACTGGGAATTTTCCCAGAGGAACTGAAAATGTCATATCATAGTGATATATGTACCTATGATTATACCAGCACAACCTGTGATAGCCAAATCTTGAACACAACCAAGATGCCTGTCACCTGAGGAATGGGTGAAAAAGTTGTGGCATTTTTTATACAATGCAGTATTACTCAGCCATAAAGAATGATAAACTCAAAGCCTTTATATTTAAGTTCATGCCACTTGAAGATATACTCATAAGTGAAATAAACCAGCCCCACATGTGTAACTATCATATAGTCTGCCTAGTATAAGAACTCAAAACAAGAAACACAAATAAAAAGGTATAACACAATTGAAAAGAAAGGGGAAACTTGAGGATTAGACAATGAAGACAGGGCAAGGAGAAAAGCTAGGAAACATGACAGAAGCAAAGCCATACATTTATATGCATAAGATGGGTAAGGTAATGATCCTGAGAATCTTCAGCAGGTTTTTGAAACTAGCAGTTAACTGGTAGGATTTCACTAAGCAACTGTGCCAATGATAACAGTGTATAATTCTAGGGATATGTTTAGAATGCCTGTCATTCTGGTCTTCTAAATGTATGCTGTTTCTAATATCATCTCAATTACTGCCATACTCTCAAAAAATGTTTGTTTGAAAACAAATGTAGCCTTAATCTAAAAGCACTTTTAATATCATTATGAGCTTAAATAGAAATGAGTAACTTAATTTTATGTACTGTTTTTAAAAGTAAATAGATTTACTCAATGATGAGTAATAGGAGCTTAAGTACATTCATTTACATTTAAGTCAATGAATAATTCTCAACATGTAGCTTTTCAGTCATCAATGCCACTGGGGAATGGGATAAGAAACAAATATTGGGTTTTAACAACATCTAGTGAATTAGAAACTGCAGGTGATTATAATTCGTAGTCGTTTGAGAGTCAACGTTTTAAATAAAAATAACAAGCAATGAAATAATTGCAGTAGAGGAATGGTGGATTTCGTGTATGATTGCCAGGCAGTAAACATGAACATTACCTAGAAACTTTACCCACAAGTGAAATGAATAAAACCCACACGTGTTTACTTCATACTCTCTACCTAAAGTAAAAACCTGAAAGAATAAATAAAATCTGAAAGGTAAAAAATATGGTGAAAGGGAAAGAAACTATTCAATAGGAAAAAACAACTAAGATCAGAGAAAGGAGAAAAAGAAAGAATGGGAAATACATATATATGTATTATATATATATGTATGTATATATATATATATATATTATATATTATGCATTGGCTATACATTAAATATATATATTCATAGTAGGTAAGATAATTGTACTATTAATATCCATGAGTTTATTGGAAGACATAGTTAATGCATAACTTTCTTCTTAAAAATAATTTTATTGCGAAACTGTAAGACAATTTCAAAATCGATTAGTAGGACAGTTTCAATAATAAATACATTGCATATTGTTGTCTTAGTGGTTATTCATTGTACAAGATGCAGACATGATATCTAAAAACACTATTGTCTTTGCCATCCTCCTCGATCCCGCCCCTGCCCACCCAGCCCCAGAGACCGCGTGAGCGAGCACAGCCGACAACAGCAGTCTACTCGATCCTGCCCAAGGCACCCAGCCAGAGACCAGCCTGAGACAACGGCTGACTCCAGCGGCCTCCTGGATCCTGCCCCAAGCTCTCCCAGTGAGTGGGAATTTGCACGACTCACCAGGCTTCCCAGATCAGTGAGTGTGTGGTGAGTCTGAGGGAGAGCCATTGGCTTCTTCCCACGTGCGCTACTCGGATCCCCATCCCCACAGCCTACAAGCCAGTGACCGGCCTGAAACCTCAGGACCCATTCACCAGCACCTCCCAGGATCCCCTGCCCTGAAGCCTGCTGAGTGAGTGGGAATTTCCCCTACTCCCTGGGCATCAAATTTCAGTGAGTGTCGAACTCCAGGCCCGCCGTGCCAGAGAAACATTTCCCAGCGATTGACGGTCCCACCTGATGGCCCCAGACCGAGTGCAGGTAAGCCTGGAGTGAGAACTCCAAGCCTGCCACGCCGGAGGGACATTTATCAACAATCCCCGGTCCCACACCATGGCCAGAAACCCAGAGAAGCCTGGCCTGTGAGTGAGGGCTCCAGGCCCGCTGAACCGGAGGGACCTTTTCTAGTCTTCTCCAGTTGCAGCCTGTAGACCCAGACCAAGCACAGGCTGGCTGACCCAGTACAGCCTACTCGGTGAATAAGATCATCCACTATCCTTTTGTCAACCCAGATGATGCACCAAAGCCCAGGCCCACCCACCTAGAGAGTGACCTGCCTGACACAGGAGGGCTGACCCTGGGAATTTTCTGGATCCTTGCCCCAAAGCCACCCTAAGATGGGGAATTTTCAATACTTGCACTGCATCCCAGTTCGGTTCGTGCTCGCCTGAACAGGGAACCAACAGAGGGGAACCAAAGGAGCTGCAACAAAGAAGGAACTGAATACAACAGCTTGATCCAGGATAAGCATACCTGGATAATCTCAAACTTAATAGACTGACACCCAAATCTCATAACACTCTAAGGTTATAGCTGAACCAAAGCTCTACACCAAAGGTCAAAGGTCAGTGCTATACAAAATGACAAAGACAAGGGGGAAAAACACAATCCCAGACCTCGAATCCACCAGTAAGGGCAGAAGACACTAGCTCAGCTGCAATGAATGAATCAACAGATACAGCAGCAAAGGAACAACAGCAGAAAGCTACAGAGGAAATAAAATGAGAAGTAATTCCCCAAATTAAAAAAGAAATATATGAATACATGGTACCTGAAATAAAGAATGAATTCCAGAAACATTGGGTGGAAAAACTATGCTCACCCAGAACAAGTACAGAGAGCACAATAACAGCTAAAATATATGAATTAACAGCATCCGAAGCAAAGAAATAACAGCAGAAAGATCATGAGGAACTCAAACCAGAAATAAGTTCTGAAATTAAAAAAAAAAAATTCTTTCAAAGAAAAGAATTCTTTGAAATCATAGCATATGAAATACAAAAATAAGTCCAGAAATACACAGAGGAAACCCAACTTGGAAGAAACACTGCAGAAAAAGAATTAATAACTACCTCTAAAGAAGATATGGATAAAAAAAATTGAGGAGATCAGAAATATGATGGATTAGTTGAATGAGCAACACAGAAAAGAAATAGAACACACGAAACACAAAGAGATATAGAAGAACTATAAATACCAATCACAAGTCTACAAAACTATTTGACTGAAAGCAAAGACAGAGTTTCAGATCTTGAAGATGCGAGAGCAGCTAGTGAAGAGGTGAGAAAGGATCTCTCAAAAACAATGAGAATGCAGGAAAAAAAAATCCATCACGTGCAAGATGATGCTAGGATGAACAATGTGAGAATAATTGGTATCAACGAGAATGAAGGAGTCAATACAAATGACATAAAAAGAATTTGGGGAGAAATAATCACAGAAAACTTCCCAAACATGAGGAAACAATCCAACATTCTGGTCACCGAAGTACCCAAGTAGAAACACACCGAGACATATAATAGTTAAGATCCCAGAAATCCAACACAAAAATCATATACTGAAAGCAGCTAGAGAGAAGAAGCAGATCACATTCAAAGAAAACCCATCAGAATTACAGCCGACTTCTCTACACAAGCAATGAAGGCAAGGAGAGCATGGAGCAGAGTTCTTCAAGTCCTACACGAAAACAAATTCCAGTCCAGAGTATTATACCCTGCAAAACTCTCAAGTTTGATGTAGAAGTGAAATACTTCCATGGCAAAGAACAACTAAAGAATTTCATGATGACAAAGCCATCCCTTCAAAGGCTGCTGAAAGAGGTTCTAGAGAGAGACCACAATGACCAGAACTCCAGCAATGAGAACAGAAGAAACCCACTAAACAGGACAGACAATTAAACACAGGTTTCAAAGGAGTAAACAACACCAGGTAAATATCATGACAAACATAAGTCAGTACATTTCAATTATAACCATCAATGTAAACAGACTCAATTCTCCAATTAAGAGAAATAGACAGGCACAGTGGATTAGGAAACAAAATCCAACAATATGCTGTATACAAGAAACACACTTAGCTCAAAAGGGCATTCATAGGCTTAAAGTCAAAGGATGGAAAAAAATACTACATGCCCCAGCACTTCAGAAAAAAGCAAAAGTAGCAATTCTGTTTTCAGACAGTCTCAACTTCAAACCAAGAATGATCAAATGACACAAAGAAGGCCACTATATATTGGTCAGGGGAAAAACTCAAGAGCAAGAAGCAACACTCATAAATATTTATGCACCAAACACAGGAGCACCCAACTCTGTAAGACAAATCTTAAGGGACATGAAAACCTTAAGGTCTAAGAATACAATCATAACAGGAGACATTAACACACCCTTATCTCAAAAAGATAGGTCAACCACACAAAAAATTAGCAAGGAAGTAACATAACTGAACCAGAGCTTGGAACGAATGGACGTGGTGGACATATATAGAGTGTGCTACCCAACCACAGCTAAATACACATTTTTTTCAGCTGCACATAGGTCATTTTCCAAAATAGACCACATACTAGTCCAGAGGTCATGCCTAAGTATATGCAAGAAAATAGAAATTATCCTATGCATACTATCTGACCACAATGCACTGAAAC
This sequence comes from Ctenomys sociabilis, assembly GCA_004027165.1. Taxonomy (NCBI): domain Eukaryota; kingdom Metazoa; phylum Chordata; class Mammalia; order Rodentia; family Ctenomyidae; genus Ctenomys; species Ctenomys sociabilis. The sequence goes on from PVKA01004249.1 coordinate 46,280, forward strand.
TGGAAATAAATGACAAAAGCAGCCAGAAAAACCCACTAAATTCATGGAAACTGAACAATACTCTACTCAGCAATCAATGGGTTGCAGAAGAATTTCAACAAGAAATTCAACAATATCTACAATTCAATGAAAATTCAAGTACAACTTTCTGGAATTTATGGGATGTGAAGAAAGCAGTTCTTAGAGGGAAAATCATAGCTATCAACTCACATAATAGGAAAACAGAATGGTAACAAATTATCACCCTAATGTTGCACCTCCAAAAACTCATTGTAAACATCCATCTAAGCTGTTTTGAAACTTTCATCTTTGTTTTATCTTTTTTCTCATTAAAATGAATAAAATTAGATACAAAAAAGAGTGATAAGCTTGAAGCATTTATACTGAAGTCGATGCCACTTTAACATATATTCATAAGTGAAATAAACCAGACACAAGTGTGTAAATATCGTATAGTCTCCCTAGTATAAGAAGCGAAAAGCAGAAATACAAATGGAAACGTAAAACAACAACTAAAATCAATTGAGTCCGATAAGGCAAAGTGAATGGCATATGCTCCAGGATACTAATCAGCTTTTCTTCTGGATGGTTAACAACCTAAATTCACAGATCAAAGTTGGAGAAATAGAAGAGCCACAAGGCCAGCCAACATTTTGGCCCTAGCCTTTTACAGTTCTCAAAGACTCAGGACATGGGAGAAGCTGTACTACAACATCATGAAACTCAGTTGAGCTCCAAATTTTCTGAAGAAGGAGATTATGGAGCCACAGAGGAAAGAGACTGAAGTTCTATAGTGTGCCTGGGGAGTCACATGGAGAGAAAACTTTCTCTCAGGCTCTCACAAAGAGAAAACTGAAAGGGGTATAGAAAGGAAGAATCATGATGTGTGTGTATGTACAGTACAGTGGGGATAGATAACACTGTGCTTCTACATAATTCTATGAGAGGCAAGATTTGCACTAATGGTGGTTGGACAGGATATTGCTTCAGCTTCTAGTACTATGGACAACCACTAGAAAAATAATAAGGTAGAAAGTTTTAATTATTGAATCTTTGATGTAATTCAGGTATAAAAAATAAGATATGCAAACAGCTACACTCTTTCTTTACTGATAAGAGACATACAGTATAATAATATCTGTAAGTATAATATCATGTATGCACCTTCTGTGATACCAAAACATTATGAAAACAGTTTGCAGTGTATTAATTTATCAAATCCATCTTGTCAAGGTATCTTAAAACTGTCTCATTGATATTTGTACTTCAATAAAACAAAAATAAAATAAAACCACTAGAGAACAAAAAAATACAATAAAAATAAAAATGCCATTAAAAAAATCTTTTGATTCATTGAATTAAGAGAATGTAGCTGTATATCTATCTTACTTTGAATATACAGTTATAAAATGGTCATTCATTTGTACCCCCTTTTTTGTTTAGTTTTGTCAGAGAAGGGTATTCCACTGTCATTTAAGTATTGTACGTACATGAATTAGCAAAATCCTCTGATATAGTGCAGTAGTCCATAATAGTAGTGGGTTATCTGTATGACTGGCAATGTTAGAAGTTGTTGACTTGAGCCTTTTATAGCTCAGCCTATTAATATAGCTCTCCCTAGGCTCACTCTACATCATCAATCACATTCCTGTGAGGCCCCATAATCTCCTTGATCAGAAACTTTGGGACACAACTGAATTAAATGATGTTACAGTATAGTTTCTCCCTTGTTGTGAGCCTTCACTTACCTTGAAGGGCTAAAGCCAAAGTGTTGGCTGTCCCTGAAACTCTTCTTTCTCTCTAATTTTTGGTCTTCAGACTTAAGTTGTTAACCCTCCAGAAGAGAAGATTATTATTACCATACAACATATGCAGTTGGGTTTAACCTAATCTGTCTGAATATCAAACATCTTAGGCGTAATGTGGAACAGGTATTTTCCATCAAGTATTGATATGTTAAACTTTAAGTTCCTACAGAATATGAAAAAAAAATTAAAAATAAAACTATTTGAAAAATATCAATAAACAATTACATATTTTGACATGGAGATTTAGAAATCTAAGCACATACAGCAATGCATAATTTTCAACCAATTTTTTATACGTATATCTGATAATCTGAACCTTTGAAGACAACAACGCAAGGTAATAGCAGTCGCTTAATCTTGATCATTTTGTTTTTTGAAATTCTGTATTGTTTCTATTTTTAGAACAGTAATTCTTATTGTTTTTAAAATTAAAAAATAACAGACATGATGACTTACATATATATAAATTTAGACCTACTGAATCAGGAACTCTGAAACTAGGACCAGCAATATGCAATTGTTCTTATAATAGATATAATAGGCATTACCTGCCTCTGGTACATACCCAAAGCATAGAACAAGTGTCACAGAAAGAAGTATTGTAGTGACTACTGATCATAAAAAGGTAGAAAAACGTAGAGGAAGGAAAAAAATTGGAGGGATAAGAGGAAAGGGAGTTTCAGGAGGGTAGAGAACAATTTCTACTTTTAATTTATTCACAATTGAGAAGAAAGAGCAGTTCCTTACAAATTGTTGGTGCCGGTGTTAATCTACCTTCTTTCACAGTGAAAAGCTACTTTTGACTCCTCAACATCCAGAAAGAGGCCTGTGTGGCTCCAGCCGCTGTACCTCCTAGGCCACCGTGGCCTCCTAAAGCACCAAAGCCTGGTGACTACGGCGCTGGAGGGCATCTGTGATGGAAATTCAGCTGTAATCGAGAAGAAGCACACACCTGAGGGTTTCTGAAATTTTATCAGACCAGTTAACACCTGATATGTGTTCACAACAGTTTATACTTTCATGACAGTTTTTGAGGTACATTGATAAGTCTTAGATAAGATACACCTGTCTCTGATTACACACTTCACCACTGTTCTTTGTTGTCTCAGGTTTAGGTTTCTACTCCACATTTGGTTTCTTACATAAAATATGATCACTCTTACTTTTAGTAGTGAAAACTGTTTGTCATCACTACAATACTTTAAAAAATCAGGGAAGATTGGGTGAATATTTTTTATGTTTCAAGTCATGCTTTAATTTAGTTCTAATGGATACTTCTTTGTGCTAGAGATTAGTGATGGTGTTGATTTGTTAGATAAGGATATTGAAGCATGGAAATACAAATTAGTGACTTCTACTATTGATCAGAGGAAAAAGTGAGAATAAACATCTAGCCTCATACTCCACAATAATCATTATTTACTTTATTAATCTACAAAATTGAAAAAAAGGCTGGGCATCCAGTGTAAATTACAGAATTCAGAGAAAAGAAATTAAAAAACACTGGGAGAAAGAAAAAATTTCCATGTTGGTAGATTGAAAGTATTAATATTAGGGCTGGTGAGAAAATTCAGTGGACGAAGCACCTGCTTAAGAAAAGCACTAGGACTAGGCTTCAGTTCCCAACATCACATTTCAAACTCCCACAACACACACCTGCGTGTGCTGAGCCAGCAACCCAGTCCAGGCGTGGTGGCGTATGCCTGTAATCCCAGAAATTAGATTGAAAACAGGAGGACCAATGTGACTTGGCGCTGCATAGTGATTTTCTGTACCAGATATATTAAAAAAGAAAGAATGTGTTAATATTGTATAAGTGGGAAGTTTACTAAAAGTAATCTATAGATACAATGCAGTCTTCATTAAAATGTCAATGTTAGGGGCTGGAGACACAGCTCAGCAGCACAAGCAAAGCAGTCTAACCATCTCAAGGTCATGGGTTTGAGTCATGTACAAGGAAAAAGGAAAAAGAAAAAAGTTCTTCACAGAAAAAAATATGAAAACACAGAAAGTCAAAAATGACTAATAAAACCCTAAAAAAAAAAAAAGAGTGATGCTGGAGATAACACATTACTTGATTTCAAAATATAGTACAGATGCCCATTTCTGGATGGCTGACTCTGACAAAGGATCTACAAAGTGAAGTGCGGGGTTACAGGATAAACACTGAGGGGACTTGAGTGAACTCATCAGATATGAAAGTTACATTATTTGTTATATAGGTCTTGCTTCATCTCGGTCTTAACCATCCAGCAGAAAAGTGTAAAAACACGGTATGAAAAGTAAAACCATAGTAATATACTGAGCTGTGAAGGGCTCAAGTCAACAACTTCTGTGGATAACCCACTACTATTATGGACTACTGTATTGGATTGTTTTGCTGAATTCAAGCACCTATAATAATTAAATGACAATAGAATACCCATCTCTGACAGGAGCAAACAAAAAAAAAGGGAATAAAAAGGAAGGACCATTCTGTGTTTGTATGAACAGTACAGTTATAATAAATATGCAATACATTATCTATAAGAAAGATTTGCACTAATAGTGTTTGGACAGGATATCCTGTCTGCTTCTTGTACTATGGATAACCACTAGGAAGATAGCAATGTAAAAGGTAGTAATTATTGAAACTGTACTATAATTCAGCTTTAAAAAAAGATAGGTATAAAGCTATATTCTCTTTATTCCTTGAATAGAGGCAGCTGCTCTAATAGTGTTTGTAAATGGAGTATCATGTATGCACCTTGCACAACAAAAAAGCACTACAAAAAAATGTCCAATGTATTAATGAATCTGTTCTATTAATTTGATTTGAAACTGTCTTATTGCTGCTTGTTCTTCAATAAAATAAAATATAGTACAGAGCCATAGTATTTAAAGCAGCATGCTTCTGGGGCCAGGGAGATGGCTCAGTGGAATAAGCACTTCCCTGGCAAGCACAAGGGCCTGAGTTCAATCCTTGGTTTCACCACGGAAAAAGAAAAATAGCATGCTTCTGTCATTTAAAAAAAAAGAGACACAGAGGCCAACAGAAGTAACTCTCTGCTGCATAAACAATTTGATTCTTGATAGAAGCCAAAAACCCACGTTAGAGAAAAGACAGCATCAGACAAATGGTACAAGGAATGGTGAGTTCTTATATGTAATAGTTTGTAACTCCTTGTGCAACAAACAAACTCAAAATGGATCCCAAAAAAATACCTTATTTTTAACAACTGCAAATTTGAATTTTTTTTTAAATTAGGAAAACTTCAAAATGTAGGCATAGGAAATGACTTCCAAAATGGGGCCTTTTGGCAGCTCTGGAAATGAGACAAGAACTGACAAATGGGATTCCCACAGTTTAACTGTGTTCTTCATGAAAAAGAAATAACTAAGGGTAGAGAGCTCCTACAAAAAAAATCTACATACTTTATTTTGCTCTACCTAAAACAACAGAATTTACTTAAACTTAATCTACTATAGAGAGATAAATCTATAGTATGTAGGTGTAGTTTATTTTCTCTTTCCTAAGAATTCAGCAAGATGAAAGAATTTTATTTAAATATGTTTTGAAAAAAAACTTATGCAGCTATTCTTCTAAAGAATAGTAATATCCAAAATATATAGAGAATTTAAAGATCACCTATAAAAGAACAAATATTCAGAATCAAAATTCAAGTAAGACACTGTTGAAAGTATTGAGGACTCAGTAAATCCTTGAAAATGGTTCATTATTTCTAGCCATTAGCAAAGTGTACTTCAAAACTGCACTAAAATCCCATCTCACTCCATTTAAAACGAGCACCACAGAGAGTTTGTGTGTACGGAGGCTGGAAATGCAGGTCATAGAACAACCGTGGAAAGGACTATGAAGTTTCCACAGAAAGCTATCAGCAGCTACCGCTCCTTGGCATGTACCTGCATCTTTACTGAATGTGGACTTTTAAGTCTTTGGGTACATGCCAAGGAGCAGTAGCGGCTGATAGTTCATAATAGAAAAGATATGGAATCAGCCCAGCCTAAGTGTCCTTCAGTGGATGAACAGATAGAATACACATGTGCTGCAGGGTGTTATTCAGCCATGAAGCTGGAAGGAATGTTATTTTCTTGCAACTGATTGGGTTGAACTAGATATCATTGTGTAATAAGCCAGATTCAGAAGGTTGAATATTATATGGTTGATATGAGGAATATACACAAAAATTCTTTAAAAATAGATGACATGAAAGTAGAAACAAGACTACTTGAAAAGTAAGAGTAAAGGAGCAGGAGTAATCAGGGGGCAAAATATAAATCAAAGCATTTTTTTATATCAGCTTTGATTTCCTTTTTCAGAGTACTGTAATCTTCCAGGTATAGATTTTTTTGCTTCCTTTGTTAGATTGACTTTTAAATATTTCATTTATTTTGGATGCTATCATGAAGCATGTGGTTTCATAAATTTCTCTATATGTTAGTTTGTTGTTTGTGTATAGGAATGTCATTGATTTTTGAGTGTTGATTTTGTATCCGGCTGAACAACTGAGTTTTGTTATAAAGTCTAGAAGTCTTTCAGTGGAGTTTTTGAGATCTTCTATGCAAGGCATCATATCATCTACAAATATGTATAATTCTTTCTTTGTTATTTCATTCATTTTTTTTCATGTCTACTTGTGCTGGCGAATGCTTCCAAAAATATATTAAATGGGAGTAATAGTAGTAGACACCTTATCTTATTCCTGAATTTATAATGAAAGTTTCAGTTTTTGAACATTTAGTACAAAAATTTTGGCTGTGGGTAAAAGAAACATTTCTCTACTGTTAGTGGGAATATAGAGTAGTCCAACTGCTGGGAACGTGCCTCCAAAACTAGGATAAGAAGTCCCATTCCACCCATCTATGGAAGTTCACAGAGAACTAAGAAAATTGATGAAAACCCCCCCAAACTATTCCACTTTAACACAATATGAATTATTTAAATAATTTTCTCCTGATCTTCCTTCGAAATTTTATAGCTCCAAAAAAAGAAGAAATTTTATAACTCTAAATAGTTATAAATGACTTGGATATTATTAATATTCACTTATGCTATGTAGCAGTAGTTGATATATTAATGTTCAATGAGTTATTTTTCTCCCAATACATTTTGACTTTAAATTCATACTAATTTTTTAAATCAATTTATGCTGTTCATTTTGCATCTGCTACTTTGTATCTGGTGTAAATACTGCAGATGTTGCATAAGTATACAGACTCTATCTGAAATATCAGTTTAGGACTTTCTTTCTCTATCTGCTTACTCAAAGAAGGTGTAAAACAATCATTTAAAAGTGTTTGAATAAAAAATTGATTTATTTTGTGTCAACTAAATCTTTTACTTGCAGTAATTGGAAATCATAGGCAAGTTTTCCAGAATCTATTATAACATTACAGTTTTTTTGATTTTTTGTTTGTTTGTTCATTTGTTTTTTATGGTACCAGGAATCAAATTCAGTACCTTGCACTTGCAAGGCAAGTACTTATTCCACTGAGCTATCTCCATAATCCCCTAACATTATCGATTTAAATGAAGTAAAAATTAATAACTATTTTGAAAACCAGAGCAATACCTATTATTATCCATGTGTTTAATACGACACATATTTTCCATTGCCATCCTGAGTATACTCAAGCCTGCCAACCGTGCTCAGAACCCTCTGAAAGCATGAAGCCAATAATTCTCTATTATGATACAAGTATCAGATGTTTTGTCCAGCAGTGTGAAGAATAATTAGCATAGAAGACTTATATCAGATAAATGAAGCCATTGCTGTGACCAAATCTGACCATGGGATTCAGACTCTGATTTGTGGGAGAAATTTGAATAGGTTAGAAGTCTTAGGCTAGAGAAGCCTAGGCAAGTGGAGGCAAGCGTATGGCATACACACAGAGCTCTCTGCTGACATTTGAGCCAAGTTAGCCAGTGTCACTCCGGTGGCATAGCAGCACATAACAGCTCTACAGAGTCCTTGGGCATACTCAGGAAGAAGTAGCAGCTCTATGTGATGAAACTGGGACTCATTAGCTGTGACTCACCTAAGTTTTTGTGTGGCTTATCAGTGTGCTGTCTCAAATATCTGTCTGTCTGTCTATCTCTATCTATCTATCTATCTATCTATCTATCTATCTATCTATCTATCAATCTATCTATTTATCTATCTATCTCTCTATCTACCTATCTATCATCTAGCTAGCTAGCTATTATCTATCTATGCTACCACTTTCTGTGAGTTTTAACTTTGAGTATTCATACAAAAAAAATGAAAGTTCATATATAACATTTAGAAAAAAAGATGATTTTCTAATTGAGAGGCTGAGATTCTTTCAATTTTATGCTTGCCCCATCATATATTTTTCTAAAGCATCTTGTGTAGTTGGTTGCAAAGAACTTATGAGAAGATGAACAAAAATGTGTATTTTTACTTAGCCTAGCTGTGATTTTTAGCAGAGGATCCAACAAGGTAGAAAATGGACTCAAACACCTTTTTCAGAACAGGCCAAATGCTGGTGTTCAGGGAAATACTGACCCGTTGCACTGGGGATCAGCAGAGAGAGACCCTCCCTGATAGATTGCTGAGATAGTGACTGTTTGGTTCTTTATTGCTAGTAGTGTTAACTATTTTTTATAAAGATAGGTGGTTCATTTGGTTTTAAATTTGTATTTTTATGAACAACAAGTATTGAACAGCAGAAAATGACTACATCAAGAAAAAATTAAAAGCAAACCTAAAAGTGGTGATCATTACAAGAGGTCTGGAACAGAGTCCCTAGAATGACTGATTCTAACTGGAAAGCATTATGTGTTCTGTGTAGCAAAAATGTTGTGTGCCACACATCATGTTTCAAGTAGCACATTGACACAACATCAAGTGTCAGGCTGTCCTTTGACCCTAGCCACCAAGGTGTTGCCAAATTTGGTGACAATGAAAGGAAAGAGTTTCTTGAAAGGAAATAGAGAAAATGGCTTTACCAGTCTCTTCTTTTTACATCATCTGTCTAAAGCAAATCATCTGGCCATTTCCAGCTTTCAGACTTTATTGTGCATAGTGTAGTGAAACGTGGTAGGCCTCTCTCTGGTCATTTTACCAAAATGACCATGTCTTCTGGAACTCATTTTCTTCTTCATGATTTCCAAGTTCAAAAACAGCATAAAATTCTGCAACACACCAATGAGGTGCTGCTTAACAGAAACACTGTTACAGTTCAAGTCCTGGGCATGCGAAGTGGTGTCGACCAGCAGCCCACCAGTGACTTACAAAAGGCTGCTCGTCACTGCATGTGCTTGGAAAAAATCGCAGATACCAATGATCATGTAAGACTAGTAGTGGTTTTTCCTCATGCTGTTTGTAATATAAGAGAAGAGCTGATGAAACTGGGGTTATTACCAAGAAAAACACAAGAAATAGATACCTGCAATGCTTTGGTAGAGCATTTTTTGGCACAAGATAGAAGAGCAAAAAACGTGCTTCAGTTACTAGTGATGTGGGACATTGTATGTTGAGGCCAACATGCTATTTCACAGAATTCTTTACTAAAGAAGCAAACCATCCAGCTATTCATTTTCATTGTCTTATGGAGCAAGAAATTCTTCATGCCAGAGAAAGCAGCAAAAATATTAGTCAATATCATTAAAAGTGTCAAAAATTGTGAATTAGATTCTGGTTTATGTTCTTAAATTTGACAGTTTCATGCACTCCTCAGTGAGGCTCAGGCCCTGTATAGTGATTTATTTAAGTACAATAATGTCTGGCTAAGCAGCAGAACAACCCTGAAGAGCCTTAGTGTCTGCTTAGATCAAAGTGTTTGTGAGTGAAAATGGGCAGGAATATTCACAGATCATGAGTATGGGCTGGATTAACACCCTCATCAATTTGACAGATTTTACACTACACTTGAATGTACTGAACAAAATCTACAACGTACAGAAAAAAACAGAAGAAAGGATATTTTCTAATATCAAATTATTTGAGAGAAAATTGCAAGTTTTAGAAAGAGCAACTATGAAAGTGAGCATGTTTTCCAAATCTAAAAATACATTTAGAAAATGGCACATTTACAAACAACCCTGAAAGTCATCAGGGAATCTACATGGAATTTTCTAGCATTGTAGTAGCTATGGAGGAAAATTTTAGAAATAGAGATTTAAAGTTCCAAAAGATGAGGAAAACCCTATGTTTTCTTCTCTGTGTAAAACTAAAATTGAAGAACTTAGTTTTTCCTACTTACACTGGTTAGAATTTGGAAATCTGTGAACGGAGCTATTGGAATTTCCATAAAGTTCTATCGAGGACAATAAATTCTATGACCTGTGTGCAACATGTGATCTGATATGGAAGATAGAATATGAAGGGAAGAAAAAAGCAAGAACAATTTCTCTGAAAATTGGATCCCTTAAAGTATAGGGCCCTCTACCAAATAATTTTGTCAATGAATGCACTTGAGATTGAATTTCTTACTTTATTTGGATCAATTTTTCATGTGAAAGCTGCTTCCAGTGTTTTATTATGTCAAATCTGATGCAAAAGACCAACTTAACAAATGACCTGAGCACTATGTATTTTGATCTCATATCAATGAAGTATGAGTCATGGTTTGACAAATTATCAGTTCCATACAACAGGAAAGATCATGTTAATTGTGGGAAGGCCTGCCAAATACAAAGTTCTATACTTCTATCAAAACTTTTTGTATCATTGAAAGCTGTTATTATATTTTACTTTTAAGTCAAAATATATTAATACAGAAGCTATTGTGACAGGGGAAGAATATTTTTAGAAGAAAAGAACTGCAATGTGAAAAGAAAGAGAAAGAAAAAATACATTAGTTATACTATGAGTTTCTCTTAGTTCATAATAAAAAAAGATTTGGGCTAATTTCATTTGCAGAAGTTTTTATTTCCATATCTTGTTCTCTGATTAATTACTTTGAATATAATAATAAGCAATGGATTAACCATTGTTTTTCTCCTAACATTTGTTATGAAATTTTGTTTTATTTTTTTCATGAAAGAAAGAAAAGAAAGAACTCAGCACTTCAGTATTCCAATTGAGTTTTAGTGTGAGTACTTTGCTTTAAGTATGTGAGGTATGAGTTGCAGTGTGGGCTCTGTTCTCTGATCATGGTATCTCCCCTGCCAGGTAAGTATTGGGCTCTGTTCTCTGAAAGGCTCACCATCATTGCCACTGGTTGCAAGCAAAGATTTATGAGCAATTCTGGTGGGACTCAGGATGGGATATAGCAATAAAAACTGTTATTATATGATTTTAGACAAGAACAGGGGCTCTAAAGGAAAGTGGATTAGAATTTATCTGTGTTACTCTATGGCAAAAAAAAATAAGTCTATGCTTTTCTCACTCCTTAAGGTAAGGGAGAATGAATTTAGGACTACAGACTAGTAGACTGAGCAAAAAAAAAAATATTTCAAGGTAGCCCAATATTTAAGCTACAAAATGGGTGTGTTACCTATTTTCATTCAGATTTGTAGCAGTAACTAGGAGCAACAATCAGAACGTAATTTTTGAAAATACTGACATTTGGGGCTGGCCAGATAGCTCAGCACCTGCGTAGTGAGAGCGCATTGGCTGGGGCTTGATCCCCAGCATGCCATGTGAGCCCTGCCCCTGGGGCGCGCTGAGATGGTGATTGAGACTGGGTGTAGTGGCACACTCCTTTAATCCCAGAGCTTGGGAGGCTGAAAACAGGAGAATTACTATGAGTCCAATCTATGTAATGAGATCCTGTACACCTTATAGACATTGTACTAAATTCATTAAAAAGAAAAGGAGAAGAGAAGAGAAAAGAAAAGCAAAAAGAAGAAAAAGAAAACACTTTTGGCTAAAAGTGAAACCTGTGTAGAGTTTGAGCAAAAGGATATGTGGTTCCTCATTAGATTCATATCAGTAAAAGATATAAGATACACTGGTCTGGACAAAGTGAAGGACACCCGTGGAAAACTCTGGGAATTGAGGAACCCACAAAGGATCAAAGGTACAAATCTCAAACTCAGCATTTCAGAAAACAGCTTGGACACCCACAGATTGCCCGGAGGAAAGTAATTAGTTAAGGTTCATTTCATTGAGCTCCTCCATCCAGATTGAGCACAGGGAACCGTCCCGAGCTGTTAGCAGCTGTGCTCCAAAGGGGGCTTGCACCTACTCAAATTTCCAGGAGACTTGGACATTGCCCATGTTGACTCTGGATTTGGAGACATACAGAATGTATGCGGTGTGGGTCCTAGAGGTTTTCACCTGAATTTTGAAGGAAAACCTAGGAGGTGCCGCACTGGTGTGTGAAGCTATGGGAATGAAGTGAAAGGAACAACGGAGATGGCAGAGGTCAGCGATGCTAGAAACGAGTCTCCTGACAACGGGCCATGCCAGGCCAAAAGACAGGCAATGTGAGCTACAAGCAGGAGAGCCACAGGGGTGAGTCCTGTCTTACCCACTGCTCCTAGAGGGCTGATAACTGAGCTGCAGAATATACTTTGGTGGGTTTCCAGTATCTGGCTTTAGTCCTATTTTGTCCTATGCTCTTCAATTTTGGGAATGTTGACCCTGTACCACACTGTATATTATGCTTCAGTAAATTACCTTTTTTGTATTTTCAGGAACTGAAATAAAATACATTTCTGATAGTTTTAAACCACCAGGTTTAGGATAAAATTTGTTATATCAGCCCTAGAAAAATAATGTAATTTGCTATGGGTGACAGTTTAATACTCCCTTTACCAGTCTCATTGTTCATGGAGTATGTTTTCATGGATCCAATTTGTAGTCAAATGATGTGCACTGTAGTTAAGCTTATCAGGGTTTCTGTCAGAAATATACGACCGGATAACCTGACCCTCCCCATTAGATTCATAGTCAGGGTTCAAAGGCAAATGGAAACTACATTAAGTGCTATAAAATGTAAGAGATCCATCTGGTGCCATGGGACACGGTTATAATCCTCACACTCTGGGAGGCGGAGATAAGAGGATTTCAAATTGGAGTTCAATTGGCACATTTACTGATTTAGGAAGGCCCATTCTCAAAATAAAACATGAAAAACGGCTAGAGATGCAGCTCAGTATAATTACCCTTGGTTCAATCCACTAAGACATTAAATAAATAAATAAATAATATTTAGTTAGCAAAGTGTTTGTTTTTAGTAGGAGAAAAAAACTTTACCAATTCTGCAACTCCATGTTGAGAAAGTTGGATATCTGTGAAGACAATTTCATTAAAGACATACAGGTTAAATATCCAGAGTTATAACCAAAGTTTTAACCAAAGACAGCTCTCTGCTTAGCCAGTTATGAATAAATTTTATGGTCAGAAGCAGTTCCATGTCCAGAATTCTAGATATCAGGAATTATGAAATACATATTTCAGTTTTCCAACTGTCCTACATTAGAATTTTCTTACTTTGAAATTTATGTTCTGCTGGCATTTTTTTTTAAGATTTGTTCATTTATTTATTTGGTATAGGGTCTCACTATGCAGCTCCAACTCATAGTGATCCTCCTGTCTCAGCCTCCTGAAAGCTAGGATTACAGGTGTGCACCATTACACCTAATTTCAGTGGCCGGCATGGAACAGGGCCACAATGGCAAGTGGTACTGGGAATCAAACACAAGTCCTCATGCTTGCCAGGCAGGTGCTTAGACTGCTAAGTTATCTCTCCAGCCCTTTAAATTCTTAAGATCTGGACAAGAAGCTTAACATTTTCATTTGCCTTGAGTCCCCAAATTATGGGACAGTTAATATCAGCATGCTACAGGTGCTTTCCATGTTACTATATCTTAATTTTTCAAGACCATTCTTAAGGGTATTTTTCTGTCACAAGTTCATAGACTGTATTATTTGGTCCATGTTGGTGGCATGTAAATAAATCATTTTATATCTTCTCAAATTCCTACACTAGGAGATTCTGCTGGAATCGATCTGATATCTTTACCTAGAGTTCTGTGAAGCTCCTATTACTCTATGACTTCTATCCTTTATTCATAGATTTACAATATAAACTATAATGTTTTCTCTGTTACTCTTCCCTTGTTGGTGGGACAAATACCCACCACTCAGAATGAAGGAAGGAAAGGTTTACTTAGCTCACAGTCAGTGGAGGTTTTGGTTCATACTTAGCTGGCTCCAAGGCAGAGCAGCACATAGCAGAGAGCAACCTTTCATGGCAGCGGCAAAGAGCAGAGAGAGCAAAGAGTGCAGCAGCAGCTCAGGCAGCTAGCCAGCCTCTCTCCCCTCTTTACATTGTAATGCAAATTCTGCCCCAGCCCAGGTGCAGCATCCACACTCACAATAACCAATCACAAACACCAGAGGCCACCCTAAGACTACGTGAGGCTTTGGGGGAACAAGCAGACAGCCTATAACAAGTGGCTATTCCCAGTTCAAACTTTCTTCGATTCCTCATTACCAGTTCCATTGACAATAACTGTCTTGCTTCATTATGTGGACGGACACCTGATGCACTAACTCCAGCATGCATCCTCACAACTGATAGAGAAGGGAAACATCCACAGGTGGTCCTAGTAATTGTAGCTTTCCTGAAGCATTTTTACTCTAAAGAAGGATTCACTTCTTTTACTACTACATAAAATAAAACACGAATTAATTATATGGCTACTACTTAAAACGTGAGGACTTCAGATCATATTCTGTTTCCAGGGTTAACTACACATTAGACCCCTAGATAGCTCTTTCTTCTGTATCTTTACTGTGTAAACATAAAGAGTGCTCAAGAGACTGTAAGTTCTCATTCAGTCTATGTTTTTAAAGATTGATTTTCTTGTAAGTCAAGTTGGCTTTGTTATACAGCAAGTTCATTTTTCCTGATGGCATGCAGCAGATGTAGCACAATGATGATGGAGACTCCAGTGCAGCCTGCTGTTTCCGTGCTGTATGCAATCACGCTAAATAAAAAAGTTAATTTTAACTAAAACACATACTGTGTTTGTTCTGCATGACGGAAAGTGAGTGCTAGTTTCTCAGTGTTCACAAAAACAAACTGATAGGATGACCTGCTGCTGTGCTGAAGCTTGATGATTCAATTTCTGTGAAAAAGGACAGGATCCAACATGAGAGAAGAAATGATTAAAATGAGAAGGGGATGACAGTGGTTGAAAATGAAATTGGCAAAGTGATTTTTCGACAGTATATTCCATGCCAATGCATCCTATGGGTGTTAAGAAATGCTATAAAAAGTGTTGCTATAACAACACTAATTAATTATGGTGGGATTTCATGCACTGTAGCTCAGAGCCAATTTATGATGTTCTTATCATATGTCACACAAAATGTGGCAAAAACACTGATGTTGAAGTATATTAAGATACAAGGTTATGCACACGGCAGCTCTTAGTGACAATTTTAACCTATGCCTAGCCTATTATTTCTGTAGCATAACTTTTGTTGCAAATATACAACAGAGTACTCTGAACTAATGAAGCTTAGAGAGGACACCTTCCATGGAAGTTCTCTGAAGTCAAAGAAAAACTGTGAAAAAGAAAAAGATTTGTAGAATCCAATTTATAAGTAGTTCTAAATTAGAGGGCTGAGAAAAGCCATGCTTAGCAATTTGAAATTAGTCCCAGAGATTCTAAAACAACCCCAATCATCATCTGACAGAGAGATGACAACCAGTGTGAGCACAAGGATCTGGGTATATGAATATATCCAAAACTATACATAAAATTAAAGTATCAGATGTATTACCTGGATGTTGTAAAATGCTATTGTGAATTTTCCAGTTTCTAAATTCATATCTTGTTTTCTTAACTGTAATGTCATATTTTAAAAATATTTTTACACAATAATTGGTAATGCGAAGCCGAACTGTGTACCATAAAATATTACCAGAAAGGTCAGAAACAACTGTAGATGAAAAAAAATTAAAAGTTCTTTATTTCAGTCATCTCTGAGGGAGGTAGAAAGCTAGTATAATTAAGTTATGGACTGCTAAGAAATTTCCGAGGAGAGGGGAAATTTGAACCCTAACTGCTGATTAAAACAATGTCAACATACTCTCTTTGGATTTAAATTATTCAAATTTAGATTTAGGATATTTGGAAGTCAAGGTAGACTCTTTCCACTTATCAATGTTGAAAGGGATTCTCTTGCTACCAGCTGTGTGAAGGGCTGCCAGACATGAGTCCCCTGCGGACAAAACAGCAGCTGGAAAACCTCCCGTGCACCAGCTGAGTGTGAGGGACTGGAGAACTGTATGGAGTGCAGAGGCATGGTCATCCTCTAATGTCCACATCACTGTCAGACTTGAAAAAGGAAAACATCAACTTTTGTTGTTGTCTCGCCAGACAGCCCCGTACTCTCTAGGGCTCTGGGTAGCTATATTAGTGCAGATCCATGAGGGAAAAGGACTTGGGTTCTCTGATACTTTTAGATAATTCTAAATTCTAAACCCAGTGAAGGCTGAAACTGTTATTATACCAAACAGCAAAAGCAACTAAGTTTCTAATGATGGAGTTGATCACTTAACTTTAGGGATCTGCAGTCATTCATTGAGAATTCCTAAGTGAAGTCTATCCACACACACACAGTGGACTGAGAGTATTTATCTTTTTTGAGTTAAATTAAAAGGCTGTGGTTATACTATGAGCAACAAGAAAAAATATGTATGTATTCTCTATTTTTTTCTGACTTTGTCTGATTATCTATCTATCTATGAAATGCACTAATGATAAAACGATAAATAAAAGAAATGAATGATAGACTAGACTAAAGTAATTGAGAAACATAGAATTGTGATAAAGATTTCTAAGATTAGCTGGAATAGAAAACCAGGACAAAGAAAATTGAATGAAAATAAAAAGAATTATGTTACATTATGAGGATAATTATGTAGTCATTGTTACTGCCAAATTCCCACTGCTTTCAGCTGGGTTTTAGACAAAGCGAAAAGACATGTGCTCCAGGAGAGCTCCTAGAGCTACATTATTTATATTAACTAAAGTGTTTATTAGTAATACATTTGGGAAAATGTCAAAGGAAGATAGAAATTTATAATGTTTCAGAAATATGTCATGCTTTTATTTTTAAACAATTGAAAAAAATTACAAAATGATTGTGATTAAGAACGACACATTTAAATTTGTTACTTTACCATGTGTCAGTGACTTTTATCAATTAGCCATCTCTGGGTCTATCAGCAGAATTTATCCATCCATCTTTGCTAGGAAGCTGGGAATGGATTTGTTTAAATTATTGGTCTTTTAATTTACCTCATTCTGTCTGCCATCTGAGAGACTTGTTTATTTTCAGGCAGCTGCATATGTTGGCATGATTGATGAGATCTGCTCCAGTCAAGCAGACGGCCCTGGGTGACCAGTTTACCCTTCCCTGCTAGGGTTCCAGCTGCCAGTTGCCCCCATTCTGTGACAGCTTCTCCTTCCCCTCACCTTGTCACCAAGCCAAGTTTGTACCCTGTAGGAGCACAGGTAAGCATCTGCCTCCACGGTCATTGCCAACAGCTCTCCGTTATCAGCCGCCAAGGGTGTTTTAGAGCAATGTGGAGCTCGTTCTTTTAACACAAAGACAAAAGTGTTGTCATGCCCAAAACAGTCTATTCCCAGAGAATCTCTGCCATTTGTCATTATATCAAAAATCATTATAGTCTTAATAAATGGTTAATATTGGTGCTATTCAACTTCTGCAGGTGTTCTAGATTAGACCATGCAAAGACTTGTCACTGAAAAGATGAGGATTTTTTCTACTTAATATGTTTTATATAGGATTTGTTAAAATTGTGTTGAATATTTTAACTTCAGCATGATATAAATCAAATCTACCTATAAAGGTGAATTATCTAATGACACCTGTTCTGTTTGTATAAAAACAACATGGGTGGATCACAATCAAATTAGAGAGAGTTATTTGTGTATCGAAACATTAAATGTAGGTACTAAACTACTTGATGCCAAATTTTTTATTGTTATGGGGTACAATTTCATATTTATCTGAAATGCATGATAGTCTAAGAACTGCATGAACTATAACTGAAGTTGCAATTATTGCTTTTAAAAGGAACTAAATTTCTAAATCAATATAAGTTTTTATTTGTTTTGTTGTGGCAGCACTGGGGATTGAGCTCAGGACCTTGCATTTGCCAGGCAAATGCTTATTCTACTCAGCTTTCTCCCCAGCCCTAAAGCAATATAAGTTTTAAACTGTATTTATGCATATGACTATATAGAAAATATAATGCATAATTTTTGAAACAACATGTTTGTAAGAACAAGAATGACTTTGCTACAAAGCCATTAGAAAACAATATTATATAGCTTGTTAAGATCAAAAATGTTTTGAAAGAAATTATTCCTTCCAACTCTTGTGGCTGTATACTGGATTCAAGATCCTGGACAGGTTACTTTACCTCACTGCACCTCTATTTCCTTATCTTGCAAGTGGTGTAATGCAGCCTACCCAGTGCAGGTTTTTTGAAAACTGAATGTGAAAATATATGTAAATGTGTGCAGTGCTCTTAGTGGAATGCTAGAAACACAGATGTAACTATTATTATAAAAGAACTAAGTTGTTTCCTAATGCTAGGATTCATACTCTAAAGAAATTGTGTCAGTTGCAGTGTGTTAAAGCAGCTATATTGGTGGGGGGCTTGCTAATTAGCTCAGTTATTTAAGCACCTGCTAAGGCAAATCCATTCAGTCACAAGGACTGCGATTTAATCCTCATGCATCACCAGCCCTGCCCTTCAGGCAGCCTGAGCCAGTGGAAAAAAAAAACAATAAATAAATAAAACACCTACATTGAAAAATAAACACTTCTCAGAAGCACAATGGTGGGTAGCACTTCTGTTTGGTGAAGTCTTATCTAAAATAAAGCTGTTTAACCTGAATTAACAAGTCAGTAAACTGATTTATTTCCTCAATAAAAGCAGAGCAAACAAGGTATACCAAGCCCTTATATGTAACTGTAGCATTGGTAAACTTTAGAAATTATTGATTTGACTTCTTGGATTCTATATTTCTTATGTGAAAAGTGGTAAGGGGATACATTATGTATCCCTTTTTCAAGCTTCATATTCTTTGAGCTGAGAAAATAACCTAATGTTCCCAGCTTCTGAAGTTGTTCAACCACACACAAATTCAGATAATAGCACTACTTATTTATAAATGAAAATCAAAAACAGATTAATATGTCTCATTTTCAGTTTCTTGATAGGTAACATGATAAGTATCAATAAGGTAATTCAATTAAAATACAACATAATACTTGGATGATTATCTCTATAATTAATATAATTTTTTTTTATTGTCTTTTTGAGACAGTATCTTTATTTTTCATATTTAAATATAATTTCACATTTAAATTTAATTGAAATTATGAAATTGATATTCCCATGGTGAGGTTAATATAGGAAACTACATTCTAAATAAATTTGAATTAATAATGCATTGATATCTACATCATAAATATCCTCCAGATAAACAGGCTTTACATACCTGTGTAGTTCATTTTTCTTGTGCCCTGAACTCCAGAAGACAAGTACATTTTTATAAATTGTTCAGAATTTTCAAATGTGCACATTCTTCCTGGATAAATATCCAATATAATTTGCATGTGCTCACCTATGGCAGCAATTTTTTTTTAACTGTTTAACTTTGTTCTATTGATATAAATAGAAAGGCAAATGAAGAGAAGCTTCTACTTCCAATGAGCTGTCTATACTAAAGCACCTCACATACATTCTTCAGTTTGCTTAGGACTATTTGACGTGAAACAAACTTGTATTTAATCAAACTTTATTTCTGTGGAAAATGCTCTCTACATCAGAGGTGGCTGGGCTTTTCCAACATGAAACATCATTTCCAAAGGCAGATTATTAAGGCAGCACCAATCAGGGATACGGCCTGTCTGATTATAGCATTCCTTTGAAACTGAAGGACTCCCAAGTATATCTTGCTTGGGAATGCTCCAAAAATTTCCCCTCCCAACCAGGCCACACAATTAGCCTTTGCAGGTGGAGTATGAATTCAGAATGTCTTGGTGTCAAGTGTTGTTTGGTATTTTGGTTTTTCTACCAAGTATCTATTTTTGCAAATAATCTGTGGAGAAATCCTGGCAACATAGACATGCCACCTATGACTACCAAGTTCTTGGCAAGTTGTCTCCTGGTATCCATTGGGCACTGCAGAAGAGAATCCAATATTAAAGCGGAAACAGATTTCTCTTCATTATCTTATTCAAAAGGATTTCCGTAACTGAATCTCTGATTGATCCTAGCACATGTAAAATCTTTTCCTCATCTAAAGGACAATCAACATTTGAGTGTGGTGAATGATGCTCATCAGTCCCATCAACATTAAATTTTGCTGCTTGGATTTTGAGTCCATGCTTTAGATCACTGACAAAGGAGGTATACACTTTATGTCCTCTAAGATATCATCTGGAACTGAACCTATCATTGAGGAAAGGCTCTGTTCTTTGGCAGAACTAGTGTCCATAGTACACTGTTCCAACAGCTGAGTTTACAACTCTGGGCAACACCAAGCTTTCCCTATATCCACAATCCAGGACCATGGCAGAGCTAATTCCAAAGCATCAGAAGAGCCATGAGGTGACTTGGAGCTAACAAGACAGATGGAACCTCAAAATATTTGAAAACATCTCTCTGAATTGGGAAGGGCACAATACCGACTCAGTGACTACAACTTGGTGGTCTCTGGGGTTCACTGACAGATGCCTGAAATACAGTATGTGAATGAATTACTTTAGGTAAGAATATGACTCCTCTGTATTGATATTATATTGAACAACTTTGATAGGCTTAGGCAGTCCAACTTTTTTGATCACACCATCTTGGGCCTGTTTCTCCAGCAAATCCACGTTTGGTGAAGGCCTCCCCCAAGTCGATCACGACCGCCATCTTCTTGCCACCGCTGCCCAGGCCCTCATAGAGCAGCATGGCGGTCTGGGTCTGAGCAGTCAGTGAGGGAGCAAAATATTTTAAAAGTCTATTGTTTTCTCTCTTTTTAAACAGTTTCTTCATTTCTTCTTCTTCTTCTTCTTCTTCTTCTTCTTCTTCTTCTTCTTCTTCTTCTTCTTCTTCTTCTTCTTCTTCTTCTTCTTCTTCTTCTTTTTCTTTTTGGCTTTTTTTTCTCTTTATTTAATAAAATAGAATAAAATGTAGGAGTCCAACAACTAAAGTGAGTCAGCCATAAGGCTTCCTAGCTTCTGAGGTTTAAATTTTAATCTCAGATTTTACAAAATACATGGCAATATGTATAATTGCTAAACACTACAATCACCAATGGGAGCTCCTTCTGTTTTTTAGAATAAATTGAAGTTTTGATAGTTTTTAAATACAGGTAATGATCTGATTCCAAATACAGAATTTGTATCTGCCCATGATATATAACTTGACTGCTTTTTTCCCTCAGTGCATTCCCCTCCGTTCAGCTTTTGTTTCCCTTTTTTATTCACAAAACTTTGTTGACACTTTTTCTTTCATTTTAATTAATTATTTACATTTTTCTTATTATTTTTAAAGAGTTATGGGGAAAAAACTACATTAGGAACTGCATATAAGACTACACTAAGTAAAATAATGGCAATTCAACAGTGGTTGTTGTATTATACGATACCATCTTCAAATTAATTGTTCAGATTACCAGATATAAACATGTAAGATATGATTAAAGAAAAAGTAATAATAATAACAAAGAAGTTACAAGAAATTGAAAAGTGGAACTACAAAAAATCAGGTAAAAACATTTAAATGCTCCTTTCAAAAGACCAGCAGAAATCCAAAATACAGTTATCCATGACTTTCTTCATATATACTTAAATATACCTTTTCCATTCTTTCTTTTATTCTGTTTCTTATCCCAGTTTTTCCTAACCATTGAACCATTTCTTTCCCTCTCATAGTGTCTGTTGTTCCTTTCAGATTTCAATTACTCTTTCAGGTTCTCATACTAGTGAAATAATATGTTTTCACATGGAGGTAGATATGATTTATTTCACTTAACAATATAGTCTCTAGCTATTTTCAGTTATCTACAAAGATTCAAATTTATCTTTTTCATATTGAATAATATTCCACTGTATAAAAATACCACACCTTCATTGTCAATTTCTCAGTTGAATGGCATTTGTGTTGTTACAAGATTTAGCTAAGGAGGGGTTGGGGATTTAGCTCAACAGTAGAATGCTTGCCTAGCAAACTGGAAGCCCTGGGTTCAGTCCTCAGCAACAAAAACCAAAAATATCCCCCCCCCCGCAAGATTAAGCCATGGCAAATTGCACTGCTACAAACATGGATGCACACACATCACTGTGGTATCATGATTTAGTTCTGTTGGAAAAATACCCGTGAGAGAGTAGCTGGCTTCAATGGGACATGCAGGCCTAGCTTTTTGAGGAATCTCCATACTAATTTCCATAATGGCTGAGCCAGCCTGCAATCCCACCAGCAATGGAAAAAGATTCATTGTTCACCACCGCCCCTCCAGCATTTGTTACTGTTTGACTTCTTGATGATAGCCATTCTTTCTGGAGTAAGATAATATCTGTGTCATTTTAATTTGCATCTCTTTAATGAGCTATGATGTTGAATATTTTTTCATATATTTATTTGCAATTTGTATCCCTTCATTTATGAAGTGTGCATTCTTCTCAGATGCCTATTTTTCAATGGGTCTTGAATTTTGGAGTCCTGATTTTTCTTTTAATTCTTTATATGTTCTAGATAGGAGTCTTTGTCTGAACGCCAGTCTGCTATAATCGTTTCCCACTTTTCTTTTTATTCGGTGATTTATTTTGATGTGTAGAAGCTTTTCAAAAAGATGAGATACCAACTGTTGATTCTTTGAAGTACTTGCTGTGCTGTTTGATTATTGTTCATAAATTCTTTACCTATCCCTATGTCCCCAAGGTTTCTACCTACTTACTCTTCTAGAATTGTAGCCATTTACGGCTCAACTTATTATTATGGCCCCATGTTATTTACCTCGTTTTGTACTTTTATACTTAGAATTTTAATTTTATTATTTAAACCTGTGATCCATGTTGACTGTAGTTTTGTGCATGGTGATACACAAGGGTCTATTTTAAAGCTTCAACATGTGGAAAGCCAGTATTTTTAGCACCATTAACTAAAGAGGCTATCTTTCTTCCAATAAATATATTCCTCCCCTTTGTCGAAGGTAAGGTGGTTAAGTGTGCTTGCAGTTGTGTCTACGTCTTCTAATCTCTTCCACTGATCCTCAGATCTGTTTTTTGTTTCTTTGTTCATTTTTCTTTGGTTTGTTTTTTGCCAGTACCATGCTGATTTTATTTTATTTTTTTAATAAAAGTTCAGTGAGTTTTATTATTGACATTGTAAATTAATGTAGTTTGTTCAAGAGAAAATGGTGAAATTTATGAAGACGCTAAAAATAACATTCCATCAATAAACACATGAAAAGAAGTTCAACATCATTTGCAGTCAAGGTTAGGCAAATAAAAGCAAGTGTAAAGGCATTCAAATAAAAAAATAGTTCTATGCCAGTCAAATCCCACACAAATAACATATGTATGAGCTACATTCAATTTTCTCTTTATTTATTTATTTTTTTATTAATACATTGCAAAATGTTTTTGTAATGTTTTGGTATTATACAAGAAGGATACATGACATTATACTTACATGCATTATTATAGCAGTTGTCTCTAATCTGAATTAAGAGAATGTAGCTATATAATTATTTTATTTTTTATAGCTGAATTACATCGCATATTCAATAATTAATATTTTCTACCTGGTTATCTTCCTAGTGGTTGTCCATAGTACTAGAAACCAACATATCTTGTCCAACCACTATTAGTACAAATCTTGCTTCTCATAGAATTATGCAGAAGGACAGCATATTTATCCTAACTGTACTGTTTATACACACACACACACACACACCATGATTTTTCCTTTGTATGCCTTTTTTTTTGGTGTCTAGACCTGACAAAGATGAGAACTCCATTGTCATTAAACCAATTTAGGTGCCTGAACTTGGCAACACAATCCAAAACAGTCAAGCATTCTACAATAATGGGAGTTATCTGAAGAAGTTGTTGACTGTAGCCATTTGCAGCTGATATTATTATAGCCCCACGTTATATACCTCATTTTTGTATTTATTAGCTGGATGGTTAAGACTGAGATAGATCAAGCCCTATATACCAAAAGATGTAGCATTTGTTTCTGTTGAGGACAGTGAAGTCCCCTCAGGGTTTATCTTGTAATCCTGTACCTTACTCTGACTATCCTTTGTCTGTGTTATCCATGTAGATGAGTCACGGCCAATGCTTGACCAGTTTGCTCTCTGTAAAAGCCTGAGAGAAAGTTTTCTCACCATGTGACTCTCCCCAGGCACATTATAGATCATCAGTCTCTTTCCTCTATGGCTCCATAATCTCCTTTTTCCAAAAATTTGGGGCACAACAGAGTTTTATGATGTTACAGTACAGGTTTTCCTATGTCCTGAGTGTTCACTGACCTTGAAAGGTTAGGGCCAAAATTTTGGCTGACTTTGAGGCTCTTCTATTTCTCAAATTTTGATCTGTGCATTTAGGTTGTTAACCATCCAGAAGAAAAGCTGATTAGTACTCTGCAGCATATGCCATTCAGTTTGCCCTAACTATCTGACTCTATTCTTTTTAGTTGTTGTTGTACATTTCTATTTGTATTTCTTCTTTTGACTTCTTATACTAGAGAGACTATATGATATTTGCACATGTGTGTCTAGTATATTTCACTTATGAGTATATGTTCAAGTGGCATCCACTTCAATACAAATGCTTCAAGTTTATCATTCTTTATAGCTGAGTAATACTCCATTATATAGAAAATCACATCTTTTTCAACCATTCCTCATGAGACAGACATCTTGGTTGTTTTCAAGATTTTGCTATCATGCACTATGCTGCTATAAACATAGGTACACATATATCACTATGATATAATATTTTCAATTCCTCTGGGAAAATTCCAGTAGGGAGATAGCCAGCTTGGATGTTATTTCCTGTCCTACTCTTTTGAGAAGTCTCCAAAATGACCTCCACAATGGTTGTACCAGTCTATATTCCCACCAGCAGTGGTGAAGTGTTCCCTTTTCACCACAACCTCTCCAACATTTGTTATTGGTTGATTTCCTTATGATACCTATTCTTTCTGGACTGAGACGGTATCTCAGTGCTGTTTTTATCTGCATTTCATGGATGGCTAGCAATGTGGAGCATTTTTTCATATATTTATTCACTTTTTTAATTTCGTCCTCTGAGAAGTGTGTATTCATCTTAGATGCCCATTTCTGACCTGAGATCAACTCTTCTTGAGGAGTTTCTGCAAGTCAAAAGAAATTTTCAACAAAGTGAAAAGACAACTCACAAATTTTGAAAAATTCTGCAACTGTTTCCCGTGCAAATATGTGTTTGTTCATGAACTCTTTACCTACCCATATGTCTTAAAGAGTTCCTCCTACTTTCTCTTCCAGGAGAATGAGTGTTTCTGTTTTAATGTTTACATCTTTAATCCATTTTGACTTTAGCTTGAGCATGGCTAGTGCATGATCATAGACTGGGGTCAAGTTTTGGTTTTCAGCATGTAGAAAGCCAGGTTTTCTATCACCATTTGTTCAAGAGGCTATCTTTCTTCCAGTAGGCTTGTATGGACACTTTATTGAAGGTCACATGGCTGAATGTGCTTGTAGATGCCTCTGCATCTTCTAATCTAATGCATTGATCCTCAGGTCTATTTCATTGCCAAAACCATGTTGATTTTATCACAGTGGATTTGAAGTATAATTGCAAGTCAGGAACTGTGATGTTTCCTGCCTCGTCTTTATTGGCAAGATTGCCTTTGCTATTATAGGTCATTTGTGGTTCCAAATAAATTTTAGGAATGATTTCTCTAGGTCTGGGAGGTATGTTGGCAAAGTTTGATAGGGATTGCATTAAAGCTGTTCAGAAATTTTGGGAGTATGGCCATCTTCACGACCTTGGTTCTTCCTACCCATGAAGGTGGAATATCTTTCCATTTTCTGAAATCATCTATGATCACTGTTCTTAGGGTGTTGTTATTTTCTGTGAAAAGATTTTGACTTCCTTGGTTAAATGAATTCCAAGGTATTTTAGTTCTTGCGGTGCTATTGTAAAAGGTATTTTTTCTATTCTGTCCCTTTCAGTATGCTTGTTATCTGTGTGGAGAAGTGCTATTGACATTTGAGTACTGACTTTGCATTTTGGTATGCTACTGAATTCCATATCAGTTCTAGTAGTTTTTTGGTGGATTTTTTTGGGGTTTTCTAAGTAAAGTATCATGTCCTCTGCAAATAGTGATAATGTAACTTATTTTTTACCTATTCTTATTCATTTTATTTCTCCCTCTTTAATAGCTGTTGCAAATGATTTCAAAACTATATTGAATAAGAGAGGTGATAGAGGACATCCTTGTCTTGTACCTGATTTAAGAGTAAAAGATTTCAGCTTTTCCCCATTTAGGATTATATGAGCTTTTGGGTTGTCATAGATGGCTTTTATCAAGTTAAGATATATTATATCCATCCCAATTTTCTGTACGCCTTTGAACATGAATGAATGTTGGACTTTGTCAAAAGCTTTTTCTTCATCAATGGAGATGATCATGTGGTTTTTAGATTTCATCCTATTAATGTAGTATATTACATTTATAGATTTTCAAATATTGAACCATCCTTGCATCCCTGGGATGAATCCTACCTGGTCATGGTGTATGATCTTCTTGATGATTTCCTGTATTCTATTTGCTAGTATTTTATTGAGTATTTTTGCATCTATGTTCATGAGGGAGATTGGCCTGGAGTTCTCCTTTTTGGTTCTGTCTTTCCCTGGTTTTTGGAATCTGTATAATACTTGCCACCAGAAATGATTTTGGGAGGACTGCTTCCTTTTCAATTTCATTGAAGAGTTTGAGGAGTGTTGGGATTATACCTTTTATAAATTTCTTGTGGAATTCAGCTCTGAATTCATCAGGACCATAGAATTCTTTGTCCATAGTGTTTTTAATTACATTTCATATTTCGTTGGTTGTTATTGGCTTTTTGAGACTTGTTACATCTTCTTGGTTCAGTTTTGGTAATTTGTACCTTTTGAGGAATCGGTCCATTTCTTCTGTGTCTTCTCATCTGTGAGCGTAGAGATTCTCGAAATAAGTATTGATAATCTTCTAAATTTCTGCTGAGTCTGTGCTGATTTCACCCTTTTCATTACTTATTGCATGTACTTGAATTTTTTCTTTTCTCTTTTTGATGAGGTTGTTAGAGGCTGATCAACTTTATTTAGTCTTTTAAAGAGCCAACCTTTTCATTGGTGGATTCTTTTAACTGTTTTCTTCATCTCAATTTAATTAATTTCTGTGCTGATCTTTATGATTTTTTTCCCGTCTTTGCGCTCTGGGTTTCATTTGCTCTTCTTTTTCTAGATGTCAGAGGTGCAATATTAAGGTGTTTACTTGTTCCCTTTTGTTTCCCTGATGTGTGAATTCATAGCTATGATTTTCCCTCTAAGAACTTCTTTCATAGCATCCCGTAAATTCCGGTAATTTGTGGTTGAATTTTCATTGATTTGTAGATATTGTTGAATTTCTTGTTTAATTTCTTCTGTGACCCATTGATTGCTGACGAGGGTGTTGTTTAATTTACATGAATTTAGCGGGTTTTTCTGGTTTCTTTTGTTGTTTGGTTCCAGTTTCATTGCACTATTTTCAGATAACATGCATGGGATAATTTCTGTTTTCTTGCATATAGTTAAGCATGACCTCTGGACTAGTATATGGTCTATGTTGGAAAATGACCCATGTGCAGTTGAAAAAAATGTGTTCAGCTGTGGTTGGGTGGAACACTCTGTACATGTCTACCAGGTCCATTTGTTCCAAGTTCTCATTCATTTCTGCTAATTTCTTTCTAACTTTTTGTCTAGTTGATCTATCTTTTTGAGACAAAGAGGTGTCAAGGTCTCCTGTTAAGATTGCAGTCTTAGATATTATGTTTTTCATGTCCATTAAGATTTGTCTTAAATAGTTGGGTGCTCTTGTGTTTGGTGCATAGATATTTATGAGTATTACCTCTTGCTCTTCAATTTTTCCCCTGACTAATATATAGTCACCTTCTTTGTGTCGTTTGATCATTCTTGGTTTGAAGTTGAGACTGTCTGAGTACCCAATTTCTACTCCTGCTTTTTTCTGAGTTCCTGGGGCATGTAGTAGTGTTTTCCATCCTTTGACTTTGAGCCGATGAATGTCCTTTTGAGTTAAGCGTGTTTCTTGAATGTTGATTGTTATATGACTCCATGTGTTTTTACTTGGGTTGACATTGTTTGGTGTTCTGTGTGCTTCAGTTACCTGAATGTTGGATTGTTTTCTCATATTTGGGAAGTTTTCTGCAGTACTTCTGCCCATATTATTTTTATATCATTTGTATTGATTCCTTCATTTTCATTGATGTCAATTACTCTCACATTGTTCATCCTGGCTTCATCTTTCAGGTGATGAATTATTTTTTCATGCATCCTCTTTGTTTTTAAGAGATCCTTTCTCACCTTTTCACTAGCTAGCTGCACTGCCTCTTCAAGATCTGAAACTCTGTCTTCGCTTTCACTCAAACAGTTTTGTAGACTTGTGATTGATATTTTTAGTTCTTCTATATCTCTTTGACTCTGGCTCATGCATTCTATTTCTTTTCTGTATTGTTCATTCAAGGAATCCATCATATTTCTGATCTCTTCAAATTTTTTAATCCATTTCTTCCTTAGAGGTAGTTATTAATTCTTTTTCTGAAGAGTTTCTTTGAGGTTGGGTTTCTTCTGTATATTTCCGGACTTGTTTCTGTATTTCAATGCTATGATTTCAAAGAATTATTTTTTGATTTCAGAAATTATTTCTGCTTTGAGTTCCTCATGGCCCTTTTGCTGTTGTTTCTTTGTTTCATACGCTGTTAATTCATATGTTTCAGCTGCAATAGTACTCTCTGCACTTGTTCTGGGTGAGTATTGGGTTTCCCCCAGATGTTTCTGGGTTTTATTCTTTATTTCAGATGCTATGTATTCAGATTTTTCTTTTTTCATTTCAGCAATTAATTCTGGTCTGAGTTCCTCTATACCTTTCTTCTGTTGTTCCTTTGCTTCCTTATCTGTTAATTCATTCATTTCAGCTGAACTAGTGTCCTCTGCACTTACTGGTGGACTCGAGGCCTGAGATTGCATTTTTTTCCTTGTCTTTGTCATTTTGTATAGCACTGACCTCTGACCTTTGGTGTAGAGCTTTGTTGCAGCTATAACCTTAGCGTGTAATGAGATTCGGGTGCCAGTCTATTAAGTTTGAGATTATCCAGTTATGCCTGGCCTCGATCTAGCTGTTGTGTTCAGTTCCTTTTTGGTGTAGCCTCCTGTGATTCCCCTCTGTTGGTTCCCTGGTCAGGCGAGCATGAACCGGGACGCAGAGTGAGTAGTAAAAATTCCCACTGTCTTGGCTGGCTTTATTCGGAAATTTGCTGGCGTCGGCCCTCCTGTGTCTGGCAGGTCATTCTCTAGGCAGGCGGGCCTGAGCTTTGGTGGGTCCAAAGCTGAGCTGAATTGGGTCTGCGGACCCGGGGAGAAAGTGGGGATTACTGGGAAAGGGGATCTCTGGGAAAGGTCCTTACGGCGCGGGGGGTCTGGAGCCCTCCCCATGATGATTTTATTACAGTAGCGCTCTAGTATAATTTCAAGTCTGAGATTGTGGTGCCTCCCGGCTTTCCTATGTTACTCAGGATTGCTTTTGCTATTGTAGGTTTCTTCTTATTTTAGATGAATATTAGGAATGTTTTCCAAGATCTGTGAGGTATACTAATGGTATTTTACTTGAGATTGCATTGAAAATGTACAATTTTGAGAGTATGGCCATTTTCGTAATGTTGGTTCACCCTATCCTGGAGCAAGGAATGTCTTTCCATTTTCTTTTTCTTTTTCTTTTTTTTTTTTTTTTTTTGCGGTACCAGGGATTGAACTCAGGCTCTTCTGCTTGCCAAAGCAAGTCGTTAGTGTACTGAGCTATCTCCCTGGCCGTCTTTCCATTTTTACAGAACAACTTCAGTCTCTTTTTTCAGAGACAATATTTATTGCTATGTAATCATTTACTTTGTGAGATTGCTCTGAAGTATTTCGTATTTGTGGTGTTATTTATGAAAGGCATCATTTTCATAATTTCTTTATCCGTGCATTCATTATTGTGTACAGAAATGTTATTAATATTTCAGTTTTGACATTGTTTCCTGCTAAGCTACTGAATGTGGTTGCTAAATCTAGAAATCTCTTGGAGTTTTTGGTATCTTCTATGTACAAATCATGTAATCTGTAAATAATGATAATTTCAATTCTCCCTTCCCAATCCTTATTCTTTTTATTTCTTTGTCTCATTTAATTGCTCTGGCTAATGTTTTCCAAACTATACTGAACAGGAGTGGTGAAAGTGAGCACCCTTCTCTTGTTCCTAATTTTAAAGTGAAGGCTTCAATTTTTATCCATTAAATATATTGTTGCTTTTTGTTTGTCATAGGTGGCTTTTATCAGATTGAGGTAAAAACCATTTATACAAAATTCTGTAGTGTTTTATCATGAATGAGTGTTGTACTTTGTCAAAAGCTTTTCTACATCTATTGAGATAATCATGTGATTTTTCTCTTTGCCTCTTTTGATGTGGTGTATTATATTTATGGTTTTGTGCATATTAAACCATC
This sequence comes from Ctenomys sociabilis, assembly GCA_004027165.1. NCBI lineage: Eukaryota > Metazoa > Chordata > Mammalia > Rodentia > Ctenomyidae > Ctenomys > Ctenomys sociabilis. The sequence goes on from PVKA01004249.1 coordinate 76,841, forward strand.
CTTTCATTCCTAGGATGAATTATACCTGGTCATGATCTGTAATCTTCTTGACGATTTACTGCATTCTGTTTGCTAGGATTTTTGCCTCAATGTTAATGAGAGAGCTTGGACTGTGGTTCTCCTTTTCAGTAGGGTCCTTCTCTTGTTCTGGTATCAGGGTTATACTTGGCCTCCTTGATGAATTTGGAAACATTATTTCCCTTTTAATATCATTAGAGAGTTTGAGAAGAGTTGGCACTAAATCTTCCCTAAATTCCTTGTAGAATTCACCTCTACCTGGGCTTTTTTTTTTGGTATTGTTGGTAGGTTTTTTATTATAATGGCAGATATTGGATTATTCAGAATTTTTGTATCTTCTTCACTTAGTTTTGATAGTGCATATGTATCTATAAATGTCAGTTTCTTCTATGAGATGTAATTTTCCATTCTGTGAACGTAAATACTTTGGAATTAAGTATTGAAAACTTTCTGAATTTCTGTAGGGTCTGTAGTGATTTTATCCCTCATTGTATGAATTTGAATTTTCTTTTTTCTTTTTTTTGGTGGAACCAGCTATTACACTCAGTCCTTGCACTTGCAAGGGAAGTGCTATTCCACTGAGCCATCTTGAATTCCACTTTTTCCTTTCCTTTTTAATGAGATTGGTGAGGGATTTATCAATATAATTTATTCTATCAAAGGATGAAGTCCTTCACTTATTTGTATTGCTTTCTTTGTCTCCTTTAAATTTATTTCTTCTCTGATCTTTAAAATTTCCTGTCTTCTTTGGGTTTTGGACTTGACTTGCTCTTCTTTTTTATGGGGGTTAAATGCAGAATAATATTGTTTTTTGTGCTTATTCTATTTTCCTGATGTGAGAATTTATGGCTGTAAGTTTTCCTCTTAGAACAGCTTTCATTGCCTCCCACAGTTTCTGATAATTTATATCTGCATTTATGTTTGACTGTAAATATTATTTTTTATTTAATTTCATCCATGACCCATTAATTGTACAGGAGGGTATTATTTAGTTTCCATGTATTTATACAAACTTTTGTTGATTCTTTTGTCAGTTATTTCCAATTTCAATACACTATGCTCACCTAATATGCATGAAGTAATTCTGATTCCTTTGAATTTGCTTAATTAAGCATGTTCTATGTTATAGAACAATATCTATCTTGGAAAATATCCATGTGCAGCTGAGAAAATGCATACTCTAATATTGGGTGAAGCACTCTCTACTATCTACTAAGTCCATTTCTTCACGAGTTTGTTTTAGTTCTGTTATTTCTTTGATTATTAGTTTTTGCATGGTTCATCAATCTCTTTGTATCAGATGGAAGTTAAAGTCCTCCAAAACAGTTAAGTTAAGGCTCATTAATTTTTTTCTATCTGTTAAAATTTGTCTTGTATAGTTGAGTTCTGCTACATATCTCTCTTCCTTTTACAGTTTTCCCCTAAAAAGTATATAGTGACCTTCTTTATCTCTTTTAATTGCATTTGGTTTGCAGTTGACATTTTCAACAACCAGAATTGTTACCCCTGCTTTTTGCTGGATTCATGTCACATGAAGTATTATTTATCATCCTTTGACACTGAATCTATTAATTTTGTTTTGAGTTAAATTCATTTCTTGTATGCAGCATATTGTTGAATTTTGTTATTTTATCTATAAATCTGCTTCTTTTGATTGATTTATTGAGGCCATTTACATTGAGAGTTATAACATATGTATTAGCTTGTCTTTGTCATGCTTTCCTACTGTAGCATCTCTACATTACCCCTTGGCTTAATTACTTACCATGCTTGGCAGTTCTCTTCTGTTAAGGTTGAAGTTTCGGACACCTTTGCCTTTCTCTGAAATATCTGTTAGTACTCTTTGTAGAGTGGGTTTGGTTTTCATAAATTTCTTAAGTTGTGCTTTGACATGTAAATATCTAATCTCTCCATAAATTTGCTAGATAGTTTTTGTAGGATACATTAATCTGTGTTGAAAGTTGCTTCCTTTTAGTACCTGAAATATCTCATTCCAACTTCTTGATTTGATTGTCTTTGTTTAGAAATCTGGCATGACTCTGATGGACATTCCATTATAGGTGATTTGTTCCTTCTTTGTAACAGTTTTTAATATTCTATTCTTTTGCTCAATTTCTGGAAACTTGATTATTATGTGTCTTGGGGATGATTTATTTTGATTTTCGCTAGATGAAATTATCTATGCTTCAATTAACTTTATATCGGATTCTTCTCTAATGCTTGGGAAATTTTCTGCTACTACTTCTCCAAACACTGTGTTATCTCTAGCTGTTTTGTTGATACCTATTAGTCTTATATATTTTTGCTTGCATCATCTTGTGTCTGCTGTAGTGCTAGTTCCTGTTTTCTCATTATTTTTTAACAGATGTTTCCTTTCATATTAACTGTCTGCACTGCTATCTTTAAGATCTGAAATTCTATCTTCTGTTCAGTCGACTGGTTTTGCCAGCTTTCCACAGAATTCTTAATGTCCTTCATATCGTTTGAAACTATTTCATTCATCCTAACTGGTTTTTGTATTGTTCATTCAATGTTTTCATCATTTTACTATTCCCTTTTATTATTTTTTTAATCTGTCTTCCTTAGTTATATCAAACAATTCAATCATTAGTGTGTTCATTTTTCATTTTACCTGAGAGATTATTTCTGATCTGATTTCCTCCATACCCTGATGGGGTTGTTTCTTTAGTTCAGTTCCTCTCATCTTATAATTTTTGTTTTTTTTTGCAGAACTGGGGATTGAACTCAGGCCCTTGTACTTGTCAGTCAAGTGCTTATTCTACTGAGCTATTTCCCCAGCCCCACTCATCACAAAATTTTGAGGTGTGCAACTTCCAAGTTTCTCTATTATCTTTTCTCTTGGACTTGCTCTGGGTGGGCTAGAGGTCTAAGATTGCCTTTTATTTCCTCTTTTTGTCATTTTTTTCAGTGATGGTTGATGAGTATGGTGTGGGTCTCTAATTAATTTATTTTTAAAGAGAACAAAAATAGTGATAAAAATTAGAAATGACATAGAATTTCACTAAATAAGATGATAGAAATTCAACACTTGTTATATTGCCTATTCTTGTCTTCAAATCATTTTCTCAGATTATCACAAATAAGCTTGTAGAATTGACCAAAAACATTAAAAGAAGAGAAAAATTAAGCATTGGTTTTTCTTTTGAGTTAAACAGTAGAAATCAGCAACGCAATCATCCAACTCTCTCTTTATAAACATATATTTTTTCCTTTTCTTCTTTCTTTCTTTTCTCCTACCCCTAACCCCAGTTGTTCCTTTCCTTTCAACAGTGTCGTTCCCTTTCATAATGTCTATTATATCTTTAAGATTTTATGTAGTCTTTTAGGTTCTTTCACTTTTGAGAAAATAAGATGCTCATGTTTAAATGTCTGAATTATTTCATTCATGAATATGTTCTCTACTTATATCCATTTATCTATAAAAGCCCTGTGTTCATATTTTATTTATAGCTGAGTAATACTCATTGAATAAAATGCCACATCTTTTTGTTTAATTCATTCCTCAGTCAATGAGCATTTGGATTATTTCTAAGATCTGGCTAAGACAAATTGTACTGCTACAAACATGGGTGCCCATATTTCATTGTGGTATGATGTTTCAGTTCTTCTCCATTGAAGGGAATAGTTGGGTTGAACTGGACCTTTAATCCTAGTTTTTTGAGGAATATTCACACTGATTTTCATAGTGGTTATGCAGGGCTACACTTACACTATATCTATCACCATGCACTAAAATAAGTCAAATGGATTAAAGATCTAAATATCAAAACAGAAACAATAAATTTACTGGATGAGAAAGTATGTAGACATTTTGAAGACATAGGGATAGTCTAGTTTTTTATGAATGAAAACAAATCTGCTTGGGAAATACTTTGAAGATCAACAACTGGTATCCTGTATTATTGAAAAGTTTTTGCACACATAAAAATAATATCCAACAGAGTAGAAAGAAAACACCCAATTTGTTGGGGGACAATTAGCTGCCTATTCCTCATACAAAGGACTTATAGCTAGAACATATAAAGAATTTTTTTAAAAAGGCCCACTAAATTAATTTTTTCTTTGTTTTCTGTTCTTTTTTTGCTTTCCCTTTCCTTTTTCCCCTCCCTTTTTCCCGCCTTTGTTTTTTCCTATTTTACAATATCTATTACGTGATTTGGTCCTTCTTTAGACTTGTGGTTTCTCACACCTGGGAAATTAATATATTTAAATGTGCTTATTTTACTTGAAAATACGGTTTCAAGGTGCATCATTTACATAGAAGTATCTCAAGCTTTTCCTTCTTTATGGCAGAAAAGTCTCCATTGTATTAAAAATAAAATAACCACATCATCGTTATCTTTTCATTAATTCAAGGGCATTTTGGGAGCTTCCAAGATGTAGTATTACAAACCATGCTGCCATAAACAGGTGTGCATGTATCACTGCTGTACTTTGCTTTAAATTCTTTCGGGAAGATATAAAGAAAGGGAATAGCTGCGTGTAATGCAATTTCTGGTCCTAGTTTTTTTTTTGAAGAATCACCACACTGGTTTCCACAGTGTTTGCACCAATCTTATTCTCACCAAGTGGGGTGATTTCTTCCCCTGACTGTTTCACTAACATTTGTTATTGATTTCTTAATATCAGCAATTGTTTCTGAGTGAGACAGAATCTCAAAATTGTTTTAATTTTCACAGTTCAAAGCAAAAGTAATGCAGTATATATATATATATATATATATGTATATATATATGTATGTATATATACGTATATATATATACATATATATACGTATATATACATACATATATATATATATATATATATAGAGAGAGAGATTCTCTGATATTTCTTGTAGAGTCAGAGTTTTATTTATAAAGTCTTTGCCTATATCTATATCTTTAAGAGTTCTACCCATTCTATCTCTGAGAATATTTAGTGTTTCTGTTAGCTTAGAAATTTGATCAGTTCTTATTTCAGTTTAATGCGTGAGTCTAGTTTGAAGTACGCATATGATGAAAGACCGATTTCAGCTTCATTTTTAAAAGAGGATATCTTTCTTTCAGTGAAGATGTTTGGCTTTTTAGTCAAAGAGAAATTTTTCTTCAATAATTTGTCTGTCTGAGAGATCTGTGGGTTTAGTGTTTTTGTCAGTAACATTTTATTTGTATCACAGTAGCTTCATCATATAATTCCAAGTCAGGAATTATAATAACCCCTGATTTGCATTTGTTGCCCAGAGTAGCTTTTTTCTATTCTTGGTCTCTTTAGGGCTCTAAGTATTCTTTAGAATCATTTTTTATGATACTATACATTGTTGGTATTACAATTGATATTGCATCACATCTTTTTATTGATGTAGTTGGTACAGAGTATCACTACTCAGCTCAGACTCAAAGTGATCATTCTATTTTCAGACTCCACGGCACTGGAATTACAGGTGTAAGCCACCATGCTGAGACTCAGTGGGTGGCTCAGCTCACATGGGAGTGCAGCAGGTGTAGCATGTGGTACCAGTGCACTACATCTTTAAAACATTTGTAAGCATAGTAATTTTCTACATATTGATTCTTTCTGTCCACAAGCAAGAAATATCATTCCATTTTCTAATAACTTATGCAATATTTTTTCAAATTACTGTAGATGTCAATGTAATGGTCTTTTACATCCCTTGGTAGATTGATTTTCAGGAAAATTATAAAGATCATAGCAAAAATCAGTGAAACTGAAACTAAGACAATAATAAAAAAGTATCAGTAAAACAAAGAATTGTTTCCTTGAAAGCTTAAATATAATTAACATGTTCATAGACAAACTCACCAGGAAAAGAACAGAAACGATTCATAACCATGCAATTAAAAATGAATGGTTAAAATCACAACAGATCCTGCAGAAATCCAGATAATCAATACCTACTTCAAGAGACTACCTACCTATCAATGAGATAGAAAACACAGAAGAAATGGACAGATTCCAAGATATATATGAATTATCAAATTGGACTCAAAAAGTTATAAAAATCATCAATAACCCAGTATTAGTCAATGAAATTGAAGAAGCAATTAAAGAATTAACAACAACGAAAAGCCCAGGTACTGAAGGATTTAATGTTGAATTCCACAACATATTTGTGTGACTACTCCTCAAATTCTAATGAAATTAAAAGAAAAATAATACTCTTAAAGTTATTGCTAAAAGTAAGCATTACTTAGATACTGAAACCAGAAAAGGATCCAATCAAAAAAGTTCATTCCCATAGCTGGATACAAAGTCAACTGTCAAAAATCATTAGCAGTTTTATACACAAATTAAAAAAATCTCATTGAGAAATATTAGGGAAACCTACCATTCACAATAGAATTGAAAAAAAATGTTTTGGTTTTGTTTTGCAGTGAAAACAAATTACTGTAATTATTGTGTTTCTCACTCACTTCAGATAAATCCCATCCACAATATTATAAAAAAAAAAAAAAAAGGAACAAAAAACACTTACATGCTGCTTACAAACAACATTGATTTCAATGTTTTTAAAGTTTTTTTCAATCTCTGATCTTGGCAGAACAATGAAGAAGGCCAGAGATTAACGGAAAATAAGGGAACAAACAGGGTTACTTTGCACTATGCGTCAAAGTTGAAAGAACTTTGAGGATCCAGAGAAGAGAACATGCCAGTCTCTAGCAGGGTAAGAAGGATACCACATACAAATAAGAAGGTGGAAAGACAATACTCAGGCAAGTTTTTCTTGAAAATCTCATACTGGCAAGCATTGTGGATCCAGGATTCTTGGTATAATTTAGAAAAATATGGATAATATTTTCTGAGAAAAAAATGAGAAAAATGAAACACGCTATGCAATCAAGCATAAAAATGGCAGATGGAATCAAAAGATAACATGAAAGTGTTCATGTATTTTCAATTGTCATAAGAAAATGACTCAGCTGGGGACATAGCTCAGTAGAATAACTGCCTGCCTGGTAAGTGCATGGTCCTGAGTTCAGCCCCCAGTACCACAAAAAAAAAAAAATAAATAAATAAAGGAGATGAAGAAAATGACTAATTTGTCTCATTTTCTAAGTTTTTGATAAACCCAATAACTACAAGATCTTTTCACCAGATGAAATATATCTATGCCTTTGTAGATTTTGAGATGAATATTACCAACATATGACATAGACTGTGGTACTATCATCATTATCTTACATTACGTTGCATACTGTGGCCAAATTTATATCAGATCATATAAATATATATCATGTAATATACTTTGTCTTATATTATGAAAGTTCTATGTCACAATTACTTGAATATTTAAACAATGAAGCTGCATTAACATTTACTTACCAAGAAGAGTATTAAATAATTAAATATTTTGATTGTATTTAATTGAAGAGATCATAAAAACACAGTCCTCAGCATTTAAATTAGTTCAATCCCTGGCATGACAAGCCATACCAGTCCTGCCTTGGACTTGCTGAGCCAGTGATGGAGTATGGAGTCCAGGTTTGCTATCTCATGCCTGTAATCTGAGCACTAAAAAAGGGTAAAAACAGGAGGATAGTTACTGTGAGCTGTGGCAATAGAACCTGCACATAAAATAAGAAAAAAAATTAAATAGCTGTTCTATATCAAAAATATGGTCCTAGAAATACACAGTTAATATATTTGAGGAATTTTAAATTATTTTTGTCCATCATAACAAAGATGGTCTAATTATTTACAATGACTTGAATAATTTATTCACTCAGAAGTCTACAAATAATTAGAATAATATTTCTTTGCTTATGTTTGTTACTCATATTTTCATACTGATAAAATTAAAATTTGGTTGTAATTTTATGTTTCATTTATCATGGAACTGTTTTAATGGAGAACTAAGTATTATAAAACTACAATAATAATATAATTTACCACTCTTAAGTGATTATGGAATTAAAAGTAATTACATATTTAAAATAACTTCCCAAGAGGTACAAGGTATCACAGAAGCTCCTGTATGTATATGTTATCTAATATGTAGTTGTGTACATAATCTAGTAATGGTGATACAGAGTTGAATAGAAGATTTTGAAGAAAATAGAAATTATAAAAGAAGTAGGGTATGTTGGCCAACAGAGAAATAAAAGGTAAGAGTTAATTCTAAGGCCACTAGAAACTTTGAATCTTTTGATAGAAAAAGAAAAGGAGAAAAATGCAATGTCAAGCCTTGAGCCCACCAAAGATAAGTGCAGAGGACACACGCTCTGCGGAATTGAATGAAATAATAGAGTCGGAAGCAAAGAAACAACAGCAGAAAGGTATAGAGGAACTCAGAACAGAATTAACACCTGAAATAAAAAAATAAATTTTTGAAAGCATAGAAATTTCTGAATACGTCAGCATCTGAAGTAATGAATCAAATCCAGAAAGGAATGAGGGAAACCCAGTGCCCACACAGAGAATACTATTCCAGCTGAAACGTATGAATTAACAGCACCAAAAGCAAAGAAACAACAGCAGAAAGATAAAGAGGAAATGAAAGCAGAAATAATTTCTGAAATAAAAAAAGAAATCTTTGAAATCATACCATCTGATGCTATTGAAATTCTTCCTCAAAGATTTCTAGAATAATATGAACTTTGGATTTGTGGTCTCATCTGAATTGTAGTAGTAACCCCATCAACATGCAGGAAACAAAAGTCTTAAAACACAGACAACACAAAGAAATTATAGCATCTGAAGTACAGAATCTATTCAAGAAATATATGGAAGCAACCCAATTTGGAAAAAACTCTGCAGTAAGAGAATAAATAGCTACCTCTAAAGAAGACACGGATAAAAAAAAAAGAGGATATTAGAAATATGATGGATTCCTTGAATAAGCAATACAGGAAAGAAATAGATCACATGAAGCAGAGTCCAAGAAATATAGAAGAACTTAGAATCTGAATCATGAAAATACAAAACTGTTTGAGGAAGCGAAAACAGAGTTTCAGATCTTGAAGATGCTTGTGCAGCTAGTGAAAAGGTGAGTAACGATCTCTTAAAAACAAAGAGGATGCAGGAAAAAATAATTCATAACCTGCAAGATGATGCGAAGATGACCAATGTGAGATTAATAGGCATCAATGAGAAAGGAGTCAATATAAATGATATAAAAGAATATGGGCAGAAGTAATCACAGAAAACTTCCCAAAAATGAGTAAACAATCTAACATTCAGGTAACCGAAGTATACAGACCACCACATAACTTCAACCCGATTAAAAACACACCAAGACATAAAATAGTCAAGACTCAAGAAATTCACCAGAAGAATATACTGAAAGCCACTAGAGAAAAGAAGCAAATCACATTCAAAGGAAAACCCATGAGAATTACAGCCAACATCTCTTCACAAACCATGAAGGCAAGGAGAGCATGGAGCAGAATACTTCAAATCCTCTATGAAGACAAATTCCAGCCCAGACTATTATATCCTGCAAAACTCTCTTTCAAGTTTGATGGATGTTCCACGACAAAGAACAACTAAAGAATTTCATGATGATAAAGCCATCCCTACACAGGCTACTGAAAGATGTTCTAGAGAGAGACCATAATGACCAGAACTCAACGAATGAGAATGGAAGGAAACCACTATATAGGGCAAACAACTAAACATAGGACAAAAAAGAGTAAACAGCAGCAGGTAAATAACATGAAAATCATAAGTCAACACATTTCAACTATAACCATCAAAGTAAATGGACTTCATTCACCAATTAAGAGAAATAGACTGGCATAGTGGATTAGGAAACAAAACCCAAAAATCTGCTGTATACAAGAAGTACACTTAACTCAAAAGAACATTCATAGGTTTAAAGTCAAAGAATTAAAAAAAATACTACGTGCCCCAGCACCTCAGAAAAAAGCAAGTGTGACAATTCTGTTCTCAGACAGTTTCAACTTTAAACCGAGAAGGATAAATGAAATAAAGAAGGCCAATATATACTGGTTAGGGGAAAAATTCAAGACCAACAGGTAACACTCATCAATATGTATGCTCCAAACATAAGAGCATGCATTTATTGAAGACAAATCTTAATGGACATGAAAAATCTAATATCAAATATCATAATCTTAACAGGAGACCTTAACACCCCCTTATCTAAAATGTATAGGCCAACTCGACAAAAAATTAGCAAAGAAGTAGCAGAACTGAACCAGTGCTTGGAACAAATGGACCTGGTGGACATATACAGAGTGTTACACCTAACCAGAGCTGAATATACACTTTTTTTCAGCAGTACATGAGTCATTTTCTGAAATAGACCACATACCATAGGTCATGCGTAAGTATATGCAAGAAAACAGAAATTATCCCATGCATATTATCTGACCACAGTGCAACAAAACTGGGAATAAACCACAAAGGAAACCAGCAAAACCCTCTAAATACATGAAAATTAAACCACACCCTACTCAGCGATCACTGGGTCACAGATAAAATTAAACAAGAAATTCAACAATATCTACAATTCAATGAAAATTCAACGACAACTTAGAGGAATTTATGGGATGTGGTGAAAGCAGTTCTCAGAGGAAAATCATAGCTATAAACTCACACATTTAAAAAAAAAACAGAATGGGAAAAACTAAACAACCTAATGTTGCACCTCTGACATCTAGAAAAGGAAGACCAAACCAAACCCAGAGCCCAAAGAAGGGAAGAAATCATAGAGTACAGCAGAAATAAATTCAACTGAGATGAAGAAAACAGTTGAAGGAATCCATGAATCAAAAAGCTAGTTTTTTGAAAGACTAAATAAAATCAATAAGCTGATAGCTTACCTAATCAAAATCAGGGGAAAAAATTCAAATACAAGCAATAAAGAATGAAAAGGGTGAAGTCAGCAAAGACCCAGTGGTAATTCAGAATATTATCAATAGCTACTTTGAGAATCTTTCTGCTCACAGAATAGAAGCCATGGAAAAAATGGGCAGATTCCTCAAAAGGTACAAATTACCAAAGCTGAATCAAGAAGATAGAACAACTCTCAATAAGCCAATGACAGCCAACAAGATGGGAAATGTAATAAAAAGCCTCCTGCCAAAGAAAAGTCCAGGTCCTGATGGATTCACAGCTGAATTCTATAAGAAACTTATAGAAGATATAACTTTACACTCTTCAAACTCTTCAGTGAAATTGTGAAGGAAGCGGTTCTCCCAAAATCATTTCTGGGGGCAAGTATTATAGTGATTCCAAAACCAGGGAAAGACACAACTAAAAAAGAGAACTACGGGACAATCTCCCTCATGAACATAGATGCAAAAATACTCAATAAAATCCTAGCAAATAGAATACAGGAAATCATCAAGAAGATCATACACCATGACCGTGTAGGATTCATCCCAGGGATGCAAGGATGGTTCCATATTCAAACACCTATAAATATTATACACTATAGAGTGAAATCTAAAAACCACATGATCATCTCAATTGATGCAGAAAAAAGCTTTTGACAAAGTCCAACACTCATTCGTATTCAAAGTCGTACAGAAAATTGGAATGGTTGAAAAACATGTGGTTTTTGTATGCAATGGAGTATTACTCAACTTGAAGCATTTATATTGAAGTTGATACCGCTTGAACATATAGTCATTGGTGAAATAAACTAGACATACATATGCAAATATCATATAGTCCCCCCGTATAAGAAATCTAGAGAAGAAATACAGATAAAAAGGCATAACAACAACTAATAAAATTTAGAGAGATTGTTAGGGTAAACTGAACTGCATGTGTTGCATTCTAGTAACAGCTTGTCTTCTTGATGTTAACAACCTAAGTTTGCAGATCAAAAATTGAAGAAATGAAAGGATTGCAAGGACAGCCAACATTTTGGTCCTAGCCCTTCAAGGTTAGTGAAGACACAGGGCATAGGAAGACCTATATTGTAATATCATGTAACATTGATGTGTGCCAAGTTTTGTGATCAAGGAGATTATGGGGCCACAGAAGAATGTGATCGATGATGTACAGTGTGCCTAAGGAGAGTCACATGGAAAGAAAGCTTTCTCACAGGCTTTCACAGAGAGCAAATAGATCAAGCAACAGCTGTGACTCATCCACATAGCTGACACTGACAAGGGCTCTACAAAGTAAGGTACAGGATTATGAGGTAAACCCTGAGGGGATTTGACTGACCTTAATCAGATACAAAAGCTACAATTCTTGTTTCATATGTCTTGCTTTATATTGATCTTAACCATCAAGCAGAAAAGTATGAAAATGAGGTATATAAAGTAAAGTCATATTAATATGCTAAGCCGTACATAGCTCTAGTCAACAACTTCTTTGGATAAACCATTACTATTGTGGACTACTGGACTGTGTTGGAGTGTTTTGTTGAATTCAAGCACCTATAATAAGTGAAGACCAATAGAATTCTCATCTCTGACAGAACTAAACAAAAAAACAGGATACAAATGAAGGACCATTCTGTATTTGCATATACAGAACAATAACAGTAAATATGTACCACTTTAATGTAATTCTATGAGAAGAAAGATTTGCACTAATAGTGTTGGGACAGGATATCCGGTCTTCCTATTGTACTATGGATAACCACAAGGGAGATAGCAATGTAAAAAGCAGTAATTATTGAAACTGTCCTATAAATAAGATTTGAAAATAAAAGATAGATGTACAGCTACATTCTCTTAATTCAGTGAATAGAGTGATCTTCTCTAATAGTGTTTGTAAATGGAATATTATGTCTGCACCTTGTACAACAAATAACCACTAAGAAAGCAATATCCAATGAATTAATTATTGAATCTGTCCTACTAATTTTATTTGAAACTGTCTCGTTGCTATTTGTTCTATAAAATTAATAAAACTAAAAATAAATAATCACTATCTTCCTTGTGTTCATTTTTTCTATACTTTCCCTAGAAAAGAGAGTTAAGCATAGCGACCATCTTCATACCTTACTTTTATACTGTCTTTAATTACTATGCTGTATTAAAAGAGAAGCAAATTGATTAGCTTGTATTGTTGTATTCTACATCAAATTATCTCAAAGTATAACTTTAAGTCACCAAATGGTACCTTTGAAAAAAAAAACTGTGTATCTAATCATGATTCAGAACAGGAAAGTATATTTTAAATAATAGACCCATGAACAGGAGTTACAGTAAAATATTTGCTTAGTCAAATAAGTGGTACTAAGCTTATTTTCTTTGAAAATATCATCCAAACTATAATTTGTAATAATCCAATTTCCAGTTGCTGCATTTTCAAAAATTAATCTCACTCTATTTTAGTTATCAAGTTGTGTCCTCTTGACTTGTTCACAGATTTTTCTAAATGGAATTAAACATTTTGAATATATTGGACTTACAGAAAACTGATAGTTAGAGAGTCATAATTACTTTAAGCTTAGTTATATTTATTGTTTTTATTGAAAACACTATGATAAACCTACCTGGAACAGACATTTTTAAAGAATTACTTGGGTTTTTTGTTGTTGTTGTTGTTGTTTTCGTATTTTTTAGGGAAGGGTCTACAGGGTTTCCCAGGTCTCACTACTAGATTAGACTCATAGTGATCCGCCTGTTTACAGCATCCCAAGAGCTGAGATTATAGGTGCTTGCCACCATGCCTAGTCTCAATTGCAGTCTCAGCACACCCCAGGGGCAGGGCCAGCACATCAGGCCTAGGGATCAAAGTCCTGGCCCCTGTGCCTGCTTGCAGACACTTCATTCCACTGAGCTATAGAATTACTCATTTTAAAGGACCCTTGAAAACCCTTAATGCAAGTAGACTCATCTACAGCTTCCCAGATTTGTATCTTTCAAACAGTTTCCTTAGTGGCAGTCTGGACTGGGAAGAAACAAGAAAATAGTGATGGATCACAGCTTACAATCCTTTCTTATGAAAAACAATGATAACATATTAGGAATCAGGATTTTTGCCTTATAGACTTGAGAGAAAATACCTAATTAGGTATGTATTTCAATGAAATCATATAGATACACAGACAACTCAAATATACCTCGACTCTTAACATGGGACAAAATACCTTCTTAGTATAATGGCCAAAGTGTGCTTAGAAATCATGTAATAAAAATCAGTGTTCCTCCTTCCAGCATCTTCCTGAGTGCACTTCGCCAACATAGAACACCTTCACTGAGCACATGGCTGATCACCGCTGGAAGAGAAACTCATTCTGGCTGCAGCAAGCATGGGAAAAGAATGCCCTTTCAGTCTTCTTCCCCAATAACATTTATGAGTGTTTACGAAGATTGGATAAAGGAAATACAACTTTGGGGGTTTATGACATCAGCTACTAGTTGGAAATAATTCCTAACAATTCAAATCATACTTTAACTAAAGCATACAATTAGAAAGTGGATAATATAGCACTTATAACACATATTTTGGAGAAGTATAGAAATCAAAGCCATTATCAGTAAGTCAAAATTTCAAGTGTGGTAATAAATACTACATAACAAATTTCACTTTGTGAACAGCTGTAAATCCTCATGCAGCTTATGTGATCTCATTGTAGTCACTGTCTCATATATAGTGTCTTTATTGGACTCAATGCACCATTGAACAATTAGTATGCACTACTGTCATGACAAGTGCTTAATTTTGACAATGGAAGGACCACCTTCAGTTGATTTTTTTTTTTTTTTTTTTTTTAGCTCAGGCTGGACTCGAACTCACAATTCTCCTGCCTAAGCCTCCCGACCTCCTGCCTCAGCCTCCCAAAAGTTGATTTTTATAACCTGACAAGACTAACAGTAAATTTCCATAGCCTTGCTTCAAGACTGTATCAGTTTTCATGTTCAGATGTCATTTAATCACTAAATACTTCAACCATCTTTGTTACATAAAATAATATGTTGCTGCACTATGATGTTATTTGTTTGATTACATTTCAGAAGAAGAGTAAAATATTATTGTGTCATATATTTAAGAAACATGCTAATTAGAATCTGGGAGATAGTTCTCCCAGAAAAGTCAAGTAAAGGAAAATAAACAAAATGAGAGAGAGAGAGAGAGAGAAAATGAAACACTTTTGCATTTACATTTTCATTTAAGCTTCTATGCAAAATATGTAAGGATTTTTTATGTGCAAAATATGTAAGGATTTTTTTTATTATAGGCAACAGGCATGTCTCTTAATCCTGAATGATTAAGAGCTTAATATGTAGTGGGGTTTCAAGGTTTTGCGAATAAGATATACCACATTTCAATATGCCCTTCAACATTTTAACCGAAGTTAAATGTTCTCACTACCTACTTTGATGAAAGCAAAAGGAAGTAGTCCTTCAGGAACAAATGTTTTCTGTGTAAGACTAATGTTTCATGGTTGGGGAGATGGCTCAGTAGAATAAGCACTTCTGTAGCAAGCGCAAGGGGCTGAGTTCAATTCCCAGTTAAAAAAAAAAAGACTACTGTTTCAGGAGATGCAGTGCTATTCAAAGCATCTAAAGCAGTGTGTTATTATATGGACCACTCGACAAGGACTAACTTAAGGTACAAAACTCTAGGATTTCAGACAGAAACAGTGTCATACTCTGAAAGTAAATTTGTTTATTCTTAAAATTAACCCTGACTTACTATCAGGCTACCAAAGAAATCAAACAAAAGAATGGGCCAGAATGTACAATTTAGTTTTATAGCATGAGAACTCAATTTCATTTTGTACTGATTCTTTGAACATCATCTTTTCCATCACTTCATGACTATGGCCTCATAAGAGAGCTCTACACAACTGTCAACTGGAAATAAATCAACAGTACCTGTTTTGCAACAATATTTTCATGACATGCTAACAAGACTAGTATAATTTCAGTGTCCTTGCAGGATACTTATATTTATTTAGTTTTAATGGGCAGATGAAATAAATAAACTTAAATGAGAAATTTTCTAGTGTATTATTTTTGGTCTTTCTAAATGTAAGGTATTTCAATAGTCGTAACTAAAATTTAACTCCCAATTAATCTATAAGTAAGTCCCAGTCAAATGTATCCACTTATAAACACGGAATTATTATCTCTCTGAGGTTAATTTCTTGCAGCATTGAACACAAGACACATTTGAAATTGTGATAGACACACAATTGTGTCTATCATACTAAAAATACAGAGCTACTCTTTTCTCCCATTTCACTTATTGTAATGCCTGGGTCATTTATTTCAATCAGTTTAGTATAAAGCCACAGTATATTATTGATCCTTCTCAAATTTGCAATTCCTATAATATTCCACTTACAAAGATAATATCGTATTCTTTTTACTTTGCATATATATATATAAATGCATGAAATGTAGTTTTACAACTGAAACAAAACCACAGAAGCATCTTGATACTGTTTTTTTCACATGCCACATTTTTAAAAAGTACTTATATTAAAGTAAATTTATTATAAAAATGCATTTTTTGTATGTTAGGAAGGGTCTACAAAATGTTCAGGGTCTCACTACTAGATCGGACTCGTGATCTACTTGTTTACAGCCTCCCTAATGCTGGGATTACAGGAGTGCACCACTACCCCCAGTCTCAATTGCCCTCTCAGCTTGTCCTGGGGATGGGGCCAGCATGGCAGGCCCAGGGATTGAACTCCCAGCCCCTGTGCCTGATTGCCGGTGCTTTAATCCACTGAGTTATTTGGTTAGCTTTATAAAAATGTATGTTACTGCATACTTATGAAACATTTTTAGCATGGAGACCACCAAAAGATACCATAATTTGTCTCACATAAATAAGAATTGTATTTTAGAAATCATAAGTAAAATGTATAAGCTTAATATTATTTTTAAAGGTCTAACTTGTTACCATAAAAAAGTCAGTGAAAGAATAAAATGAAACAGTTTTAACTTACATGCAACTTCATGGCTAGTATTATATTCTAACCTGCAAAAACTTTTGCATATGTGAAACATTTTTAATAGATAAAGAAATTTACAGTATACAAAATATAGAAAATATAGAAAGGAATTTTATAAAGTTTTTTAGCTGCACACATAATAAAAAACCTGAATTAAAATAAGATGCAATTTTACACTGAAATTCTAAAAACACTATAATTTAGGTTATATATTCTTAAATTACTTTATAGCAATTAAGATTTTTATCAAAATGTTATAAACTAAGGAAAATATGGCAACCATTAAATATTAGTAATATCATAAATGTATTTCTCGATAGCATATACATGATCAGGAAATTAATCTATAATTTCACATCTAAATATATGCCAGAGATATAGCTCAGTGGTGTAAGTGCCTGCCTGGCAATTGCAAAGTCCTGAGTTTGATTCCTGATACTGCCAATAAGTAAATAAATAAATAAATATAAAGATAGGTGGAAGAGGGCATTCTAAAATATTTTGGTAAAAGCAAAGAGTCAAAAGCCTTTTCACACCTACACCTACTTTTAAGTAATATGACCCACATGTAACTCATCTAATAACCTTGCTTCTCAAATTGATTTTATTTCACATGCTTTTTCCCTACCACATTCATAACGTACTAAGCATGTCAGGCTCGCAGTGTTAGTGCTGTGTGATAGCCCTTTGCATAAGGAGCGAATGAGCTGCTTCATGGGCATCCATGTCCCACATGCGGGCACTGAAACTTGAAAGTGGATCATGATACAGAAGTGTACAATTTTTAAATTTATATTGCATTGATTAACATGAATTTCAGTTGCATAACGCTTGTCCACTGGATGTTACTGAACAGTGTGGTGTAAGGCCATTTTTGCTTCCTTTGGCAGATACCAATTAGGTATCATTTGTTGTTTGGAGGTCTCTTTCCACAGACCTGCAAAATGCTTTCCAAATCAGCCCTCTCTTTCCAGTTATTATTTTATTCGCCCATATTACTGTAACTTCTGAAAGACCATTGTTCTTTTCACTCCACTCTAAAGACATCTAAATATTTTGAAAATGTAAAATTTAGTCATTTCTGTGTTGACAAATATCACTTCCTCAAATACAACAGCAATCTGCTTCTAAAGTGCCTCTTTAACCTTACAGTCTGGCCACATCTTCAAAAAGTCATTGGACATTCACAAATAAATGCTTCTAAAATTCCCTTCAAAGAAAAAAATGTGTCTCCATATTTCCATTTCCATATTTCAGATTTTTTTCTTTCTGGAGTATTTTTCTTACTGTTTTGACTTTTTTCTTTTAAAGTCAAGTCTATCTTTTTTTCAAGTTCATTTTTAGCCTGGTAGTCCTTAATTGTTCTCAAGTCTCAAGCCAATTTGTTAGTCATAGCTCTTCACTATCTATATAACATTGCCTCTGCACTTACTATATCAATGATAACTACAAATTCAATTAATAAATGAAATAACTGAAATTTCAGTAACTCAGGATCAAAAGACACAGGATAAGTAAACTTCTCTGTAAAAATAGGAAGATATAACCCCTAAAATCAACAAGAACTGCTAAAAATCTAAGAATTCAATAGTATTAACAGTTTGAAAAGTTTCATTGTAAGTTTTACTGTAATTTAAAATCTTTTCACAGAAAGGAAAAACACTGATGTAGCAGATTTTACCCAGACATTATAATAAGCACCTAGGACTTAGTATCAGTAACTACTTAATTAGTGAAACACTACTTTCTCCTTATCTTTCGTCAAGTCATAGCTTTATGTCCTTCCTCATTTAGACATTAGTAAAAATAAGAAATTTATTCTCTCTCACAGTTCTACTGAGTGGAGTAGAGGTACAAAACCAAATGCAGAGCCTACCACCCACTCTTTCATGAATCTTGCCTAATGAATCCAACCCACAGCCAGGCCCCATGCTCTGCAGGAACCTCCAGCCTCCAGCCAATGGCCAGGCCTGGTATGAAATACTTCAGTGGAACTCGCTGCAGAGAGGCAAGGGGCAAGATCCAGCCAGCTAATCCAGAAGCAGAACAGTTTACCAGTGGGGCACAGCAGGTTCACTTCCCCAGGCTAGAGTAGAAAGAAGTCAAGCACATCAGCCAGACCCAAGCTACGCCCAGCTGATAGGTTCGAAATCCGTAGATCCAGATCCCTAATAAGTTCAGCCACACTGCTAGACTCAGATCTATAAGAGCATCCTCTCTCTCTCTCTCTCTCTCTCTCTCTCTCTCTCTCTCTCTCTCTCTCTCTCTCTCTCTCTCTCGATCAAGAGAGGGCTCAACGGGTAACCAAGGTGAAAGTCTTCCTGGAAGTTTCCAAGTACATCAAGAAGAGGTGATCAGACAGATCTCAAGGGAACTAATTTAAAAACAAATTCCCAATTTTATATCTGCTTAGCTATATAGTCCTGAGGCTTGCACTTGGGATCTGAAATGCAAACCCATTAATTATAAAAGTTTGCCAATCACTAAATGTCACTAGGCATTTCAAGTGTTGCTAATTGTAGTACTTTAATACAAAACCGCAACTGAATTAACCACATAAATTCCCATGGGTAGTAATATTGGTAGGAGCTAAGGCAATTACTACAACAAAGCTCTACATCAAAGGTCAGAAGATAGTAATATACAAACAAACAAATAAAAGTAGCAAAATGCAATCACATGACCCAAGCCCACCCAGAACAAATGCAGGGGATACTAGCACTGAAAAAATTGAAAGCCTTGCACCAGAAATCTCAGAAGTGATAGCATCTGAAGTAAAGAAACAGGTGCAGAAAAGTATAGAGGATATTAGGTGAGAAATAATCCCCAAAGTAAAAAAAAAAAAAAAAAAGTTATAATGAAAGAATTGCTAAGTACTTCTAAAGTAGACACTAATACAAAAAGAAAAGGAGAATAAAAAATGGTGGAATCCTTAAATGAGCAATATAGGAAAGAAACAGAATGCATGAAGCAAATTCAAAGTGATATACAGGAATAAAAACCTCAATAATAAGCTGGCTAAACCATTTGAATGAAAATAGACTTTCAGACTTTGAAGACACCATTGCAGCTAGTGAAAAGGTAAGAAATGATCTCTTAGAAACAACTAGGATGAAGGAAAAAATCATTAAACATCTGCAAGATGATGTAAAGCTGAACAATGTAAGGCTAATAAACACCTATAGAAAGAATGCATCAATACAAATGATATAAAAAGAATATGGGCAGAAGTTACGGCAGAAAACTTCCCAAAATAGGGAAACAATGTGACACTCAAGTAATCAAAACATATAGAACTCCAAATAACATTAACCCAATTAAAAAGACACACAGACATATAATAATCAAAATCCCAGAAATTCAGAACAAGAACAGTATACTAAAAGCTGCTAAAGAAAAGAAATGGATCACATTTAAAGGAAAACCCTTCAGAATAATGGCAGATTTCAATTCACAAACCATCAAGTCAAGAAAAGCCTGAGTCAAATCTTTCAAGAAAACAGATTCTAGCCCAGGTTGATATTTCCTGCAAAACTCTCTTTCAAGTTTATGGGTAAAGTAAAATATTTCCATCACAAACCACAACTAAAGAATTTCACAATGACAAAGTCAACCAGATAGAGACTACTAAAAGATCTAATTTTAATATGTGCTGCTGAAATGAGCACTAAAAGATATTCTTGAGAGGAAACAAAATGAGCACAACTCCATGAATGAGAACAGAAAGAACCCACCAAATACGGTAAACATTTAAACAGAGGAGAAAAATAGGTTAACAGCAGCATGAAAATAACATGTCAAACTTAAATGAGTTCATCTCAGTTATAACTATCAATGCAAACAGATTCCACTCACCACTTAAAAGAAATAGACTGACAGAGTAGATTAGTAAGCAAAATACAACAATATTCTGCATATGAGAAACACACTTATCCCATAAAGAAATTCAAGGAATGAAAGTGAAAGCATGGAAAACCATACTTTATACCACAGGACCTCAGAAGAAAGCAGGGGTAGCAATCTGTTCCCAGACAATCTGAACTTCAAACCAAGAATCATCAAAGGAAATAAAGGTGGCCACTATATAATGGTTAGGGGAAAAATGCAAGAGGAAGAGTAACAGTCATAAACATGTACTCACCAAACATGAGAGCACTGAACTATATAAGCCATATCTTAATGGAATGAAAAGTTCAAAATCCAATACCACAATGTTAACAGGAGTCTTTAACACCCCCTTATCCCTAAAGTATAGGTCAATCATACAAAAAATTAGCAAAGAGATAGAAAAACTGAACCAGGCCTTTGAAAAAATGGAATTACTGGACATATACAGAGTGTTACAACCAACCATATCTGAATATACATTCTTTTAAAGTGCACATGGTTCATTGTCTAAAATAGACCACATACTAGTCCACAATCATGTTTAAGTATATTTAAGAAAGCACAAATTATCCCATGCAAATTATCTAATCACAGTGCAATGAAACTGGAAATAAATAACAAAAGAATCCCTAAAAACCAGTTAAACACATGGAAATTAAATAAGATTCCCCTCAACAACCAATGGATTACAGAAGTAATTAAACAAGAAATTAAACAGAATCTACAATTGAATGCAAATTCAAGCACAAATTATCAGACACTATAGAATGCAGTGAACACAGTTCTTAAAGGGAAATTTATAGCGTTAAACTCACACATTAGAAAAACCAGAAAGGAAACAAATAAATACCCTAATACAGCACTGCAAACATCTGGAAAAACAAGAAACTAATCCCAAATTCCACAAAGATTAGAGCAGAATTTAATACAATTGAAACAAAGAAAACAATGCAAAGAATTAAAGAATCAAAAAGATGGTTCTTTGAAAGAATAAATACAATTGATAAGCTGCGAGATAATCTCATTAAAAAGAGGAAAGAAAAAACTCAAATTCAAGGATTAAGGCTGAAAATGGTAAAATTACTACAGACCCAGTGGAAATTCAGAAGATCATCAATGGCTACTTTGAAAATCTTTACTGTCACAGAATTGAAGACACAGAAGAAATCGACTGATTAAGGTACAAATTACCAAAGCTGAATCGAAAAGATATAAGAACTTTCAACAACACAATAACAACCAGTGATATAGAAAATGCAATAAAAATCTTACCAAAACAGAAAAGCCCAGGTACTGATGGATTCACAGCTAGATTCTACAAGAAATTTATGAAAGATATAATCCCAACATACCTCACATTGCTCAATGAAATTGCAAAGGAAGCAATACTTCCATAATAATTCCTGAAGGCAGGTACCATACTCATACCAAAACCAGAGAAAGATTCTACTCAAAAAGAGAACAACAGGCCAATCTCTCTCAAGAACATAGATGCCAATGTATGCAATAAAATTCTAGCAAATAGAGTACAGTCAATCATTAAGATTGTAAAACATGACCAGGTAGGATTCATCCCAGGGATGCAAGGATGGTTCAATATATATAAATCTATGAATGTAATGCACTATATCAGAAATGCCAAATCCAAAAACCACATGATTATCTCAACTGACACAGGAAAGGCTTCTGAAAGTCCAGCACCCATCCATGATCAAAATCTTACAGAGCATCAGAATAGATGACCTCTATATCAATCTCATGAAAGCCATCTATGACAACCCAATGGCTAACATAATTATAAATAGGGAAAAATGGAAATCTTTTACACTCAGATCAGGTACAAGACAAGGATCTCCTCTATCACCCCTCCTATTCAATATAGTTCTATAGTCATTAGCTAGAGCCATTAGACAAGAAAGAGAAATAAAAGAAATAAGAATGGGTAAAGAAGAAGATACACTATCATTATTTGCAGATGACATGATACTTTACATGGAGGACCCAAGAAACTACATGAAGAAGCTACTAGAATTAGTAAGCAGATTCAGTAATATAGCAGGATATCAAGTCAATAACATTCCTGCCTGGCCAAACCCAGGAGCAGGAGACCGGGGTTTGTTTTTTTTTGTTTGTTTGTTTGTTTTTTCATTTATTTTTATTTTATTAAAATACAAATGTGAATCAGACAGTTTCAATACACCTTAACCATACACATTTGATGAATTAATACATTGCAAACTATTTTCATGACGTTTTGGTATTGTACAAGGTGCATACATGATATTATATTTACAGATATTATTTTAGCAGATATCTCTTATCAGTGAATTAGGAGTGTAGTTGCTTACTTATCTCATTTTTTTATACCTGAATTATATCAAAAATTCAATAATTGTTTACCTAGTGGATGACCATAGTACAAAAAGCCGACATAATATCCTGTCCAACCACCATTAGTGCAGATCTTGCCTCTCATGGAATTATGTAGAAGCACAGCATTATCTATCCCAACTGTACTGTCTATATATACACGTCATGATTTTTTCTTTCTACAACCCTTCCTTTGTCTACACCTGTCAAAAGTGGGCACTCCATTGACATTCAACTAACTTAGGTGCTTGAACTCGACAACACAATCGAACACAGCCCAGCATTCTACAACCATAGTGAGTTATTCAAAGAAATTGTCGACCATATCTATTTACAGCTCAGCTTAATATTATGGGCTCATGATGTATACTTCATTTTTACACTTTTCTGCTGGGTGGTTAAGACCTAGGTAGATCAAGACTTATATACCAACACGAGAACTTTATATTTCTTATGTGGTCATTGAAGTCCTCTCAGGATTTATCTTGTAGTCCTGTACATTATTCTGTAGTTCCTTTGTCTGAGTCATCCATGTGGATGAGTCACGGCCAATGCTTGACCAGATCGCTCTCTGTGAGAGCTTGAGAGAAAGTTTTCTCTTCATGTGACTCTCCCCAGGTACACTTTAGAACTTCAATCTCTTTCCTCTGTGGCTCCATAATCTCCTTGTTCAGAAAATTTGGAGCTCAACTGAGTTTCATGATGTTGCAGTACAGGTTCTCCTATGTCCTGAGTCTTCACTGACCTTGAAAGGCTAGGGCCAAAATGTTGGTGGGCCTTGTGGCTCTTCTATTTCTCCAACTTTGATCTGTGAATTTAGGTTGTTAACCATCCAGAAGAAAAGCTGATTAGTATCCTGCAGCATATGCCATTCACTTTGCCTTATCTGACTCAATTGATTTTACTTGTTGTACGTTTCCTTTTATATTTCTGCTTTTCGCTTGTTATACTAGGGAGATTCTATGATATTTACACATGTGTGTCTGGTTTATTTCACTTATGAGTATATGTTCAAGTGGCATCCACTTCAGTATAAATGCTTCAAACTTATCATTCTTAATAGCTGAGTAATACTCCATTATATAGAAATACCACATCTTTTTCAACCATTCCTCAT